>JAQIWU010000876.1:0-20787 GCA_034696445.1 Isotomiella minor | reverse complement strand
TGCTCACCTTTATACTCGTGTAATTGATGTTTGTGATACAAACAAACAACTTTCCCCGACACGGGTTCATTTTCAAGGGAGACAGTAGAATTTGTAGGTGAAGGTATGATGAGATACTTAAACAAGCTATTCCCACAGAATGGAATTTATATGTCAGTGTCGCTTACTTTACGGAAGAAAGTGGCGGAGAAAGCACGTGTTTTACTCAGTTGGGTGGGACTTCCCAGACAGAGAGTAAGGTCGATAGCAGGTAATAACAATAAGGTAATTTTCGATAGAGGGATGGTAGGATGGAAAGTTTTTTTCATTGTAATGTGAACTTGTGTGAGAGTTGAGTAGTTGCATTATGGAGAGTAATGACACTCTGAATGTGAAACTTCACCAGCAAATATAGTCACAATGAACACATTACGCTGCAATCACCTCTCCGCACATGAGGATGCAATGGTTCTGTGTGAAAGGAAAGAAAGTGAGTGAACACTTCTCCACACCTGCATAAAGCCGGGAGAATGTGGAGAAAGTAGAATAGAAAAATCAAATCGAAAAGAAGGGAAATGAAAGAAATGGTCGTTTGAAAGTGAGAAATGGGTAGGAAATAGGCAAATAGATATATTATGGGATAAGATAAAAAGCCTCAGCACCTTAAAGGAAAGAATGGCTTCGGTACTCCACACTCCTTCCTTTTTCAAATTCATTCCAATTCCACAGCATTGCAACATAAAGAACCCCGCACGACGAGAGGAAAAGTGAAGTTGATTTAGCCTTCCTTCCTCCTACAAAAAACACACCTAAGTCACACTCATTTATGGAGCAATCGAATAATTCAGGACAGGAGGAATGGCCAAATTTTCATTTTTGTGCAAAGAAACAATGGGTGGGAGAGGAGTGAGTACACTAAAGTAAAAGAAAAGAGTTATTCTCATGAATCATGTCAGTTCTTCACACCATTGCCATTAGACTTGGATAATAAATTCTAATGTTTATGAATTTCCAAACCACTAATGCTCTCTCACTCATCTCGTGGTACTTTCCATACGTCAGCTTTGTTTTTGCCTGAATTCAGACATTTTGTTTTGGAATGGCATTGGGAAGAATAAGTTGTTCTGGCAGAAAACAGTGAGTTAACTTTCACTATGATGTGTTCTTTCTCCGGTTGTGCATGATGTGCTGTTTTTCGTGTGTCAGCCTAGCCTAACATGAGGTGATTTACTGTCTTGATTCGACGGTCCAGTGCATTACTTATTACAGTTTTGATACAGTACAGACCAGAATTCAGTTTGGGTTTATGTTATGTTATGCGGGGAGAGAAATAATGTCGTAATAAACAAAATGACGAATTTCTAGTTTTGGGTTTGGATAATATGCGGGGGACGGAAGTTAGATTACAGGGTTTGGTTTCTCATGTAATTTTGTCGTTACACGTATTGCAAAAAAAACCATCCTTTGTTTCGACAAATTCATGAAAAGTGAAGAAAACAATGTAGGCCACCTACTCCACACACGCACTTCCTTTACAGTTTGTCCTTCATTCAATTGTTCCACTTACGTAATACTCGATATAATTCCCAGGAATTTATTGAAGAGAAGATGTCTTAATAAATGCAATATTATGGAATTGAATAGACGAAATTTTAAAGCTTCACTGACTTTCTCCATGGGACTGAGCTGGTGAAAGTGGTGGAATAAGGCATGGAATGTTGCAATGAAACCCATCTTTTAATAGCAATAATAATAGTTCACAAGGAAAGGATTCCATTCCTTCATTGCAGTGAAATGAAATGGGATGAAAAGGAAAGAAGAAAAAGGCAATATGAGTTATTCATTCTTGTGTAACTTACCCACACATGTCAGTTTAACTTTCTCTACAAATTCATTCTATTCAGCTGAAGCATACAGCAGATTTCATAAGAAGGAGTAGGTGTTCTTATCTGTGAGTGGCTTAATGGAGCAAATTCTTCATCACATTCAACTCAATGCCTTCATTTCACTTCCAACTGTACAATTCTCCCTGACATGACGTTACATTACATTCTTCTGTTCTACTTTTTGTTCACCTGCAAAAATTCAGCAAGGACTCGTCCCACACCTCAACTCTATTTTGAGGTTCATTCAACCATACTTTGCTTTTTTTTGCTCATGCCAAATTTTTTACTTCCGCCTACACTGAATGTGATTCCGTTCAAATCTTACCTCTGTTAATAAATAGTGTGTAAACAAAATAGAACTCTGTTAGAAGCAATTAACAGCAGCAGTTTTATCGATTAAAATATCTTTTTTTATCAACATCCACGCCAATGCCCGGAGGCAGTACGGAGTGGATAGGTCACTATAAAGGATTGAAGTAAAAGTGAAATTAGTTCGTTTGAAAGGAAACATCCGTAAAATCTGGGTCACTTTCACTTCGCAATCGCCAGAAAGAAAACAAAAGCTTGATCCCTATCACGAAAGAAAGCAAACCTGCTGGCCTCCTGATGAGAATTTGTTTCTCTCCTTCTTTCTGCGACGCAGACCCTTGGCCATTTCTATGAGGGAAAGAGCATCCTCCTCTCTCCTTGTTGGAGAATTAGCACGAACGTGAAAGTAAGTAAGGCGTAAAAGTGGCTACACAAAATGCTTTGTTTCACCCAGTGTCCAGCTGGGATTGGCGTTATCAGGTAATGAAGAAAGCCAGCCAGGTCACTAGGCCTAGGCCTTAGTCGAGCTGCTGGGATTGTAGGTTAACCAGGTTGGTCGGATAAGCAATGCAATCCTGGCTCACGTTCTCGTTTAGACATTAACGACCAGCACACAAGCACAATTTCATGCCACTCCAAATACAATGCCTACATCCAGCTTCTCCAGACAGAGAGATAGGGCAGAGTGAAAGTCGCGTCATCGGATCCTTTTTGTGGTGGTGGTGGTGTGGGCTGCTGCTCATCCTTCCTATCCCATCCTTCTCCAGTTATTATCATGAGTCGTAATCTCTTGCCTGTCGGCCAATATTGATGATGATCCGGCCTCGGCCTCAGCTGCATTACAAAGCTTAAGTAATACTTCAAGTTATAGTTTTATCCATTGTATCATATTGTACACCGCCAACCAACCACACCACAGAGCGAGCCTGCCTGATGCTTATCGATCCTTTGATGTGTTTCTTTCTTGCTTTGTCTACACTATAACTAACACTGCCAGCCGCACATTCCAAAGAAGCCGGAAGATAATCATCCATCCATCTCTCGAAATCCTTCTCACCCTGTTTCCCTCAAATCGAAATGTAAGTACCAAACCTAATCCTTGTGCAAAGATGGAGAAAGCACAGCAAGCAAGGAGGCAAAAACATCCAACAGGAACAGAAGTGGTGAGGGAAGAGTTAAGACTAACAGGGTTACCCGGTTATAAGCTGTGAAGTGAGGAAGAAGGGCCTGATTTGTGTCTTCAATTTATTTCGGTTTCATGTCTCTCACACATTACTCTACTTTCTCTCCTTTCTCTTTCGTAGAAGAAAGAGCAAGTTGAAGTGATCTCGGAAATTTCGCTAATAAGATTACTCCAAGAATTCTCCTATAGAATGGATGTATTCGTCAAATCTACATAATATCTACCTACAGCACATTCCTCTGAAGACATATATGTAAGTTTAATTCCAGGCTTTCACTAGGAGGAAAAGTCGTAAGGAAACCCGCATATTTCAATTCAATAGATGAATGAATCCTACTAAATTTGAATGCATCTGCAAATCTCCAAACCCAAAGTTGGATTTTGACTTTCACTCCAAATCATTTCGTGTAACCTAAATGTGAAAGTGAAAGCAAAAGTAAAGTTGGCTCAAACTAGATTATTCCTTACATACATTACACACAAGTAAATACATGAATCACCCAGCTATCGATTCTTCCCATCTCTCTTTTCTGTTCACTCGGTGACGTTGTTAGTGGTGGTATGCATTCAATTCTTAATCAACTTTACTTTGTCGCTTTTCTGTATGAGATTCCTGACTCCGGTCGTTCCTGTACCGCCAACGACCACCACACACGGCTAACAAAAGTGAGGGTGGAATGGAATGGAACGAATGAATAGTTTAGTGTTGTTGGCTTTGGTTTGTAAACAATGTAGCGTAAAGTTAAATGTCTCGTGAAGAAACTAGTTTGTTTGCGTTCGCATAAGAGTGAAAGTCGTGAACTAATTTTCTGAAAATAGGGTGCTTCTCTCTCCTCCAGTGCCACTTTTGGACTGCGAAATACTAACTGTCACAATCTCCGTGGAACAGGAAGCCGTGTTTGTTTGTGGCTATATGAAGTACCTATTCAGGTGAAACCAGACGCCTACATCCTATCGGATACTGCATGCATAGGAAGGAAAGCAAACCAATCACAGTTTTGTTGTGGTGGGTTTGATTAAAAGCAATGAATAGTCACTTGGCACTCCAATATCTTAATAGGAATGCGTACTCGCGTGTGTGTGTGGGGTAGATTGATTAAATCAATAGAAAGAAAGAGGAAAGCATGGATTCCATCGAGGTGAAAGGATGACAGAGACGTATGAATTGGTTGCTGAAACATGGGTGCATACAAAAGTCTAGATCAAAAGTAAAAGTATATGGGTCTAAAAGCAGGTTGCCCTTTGGCATTTATTGTGTCCCTCCAAGACTATGGTCTTCTACTACGTACAAATACTAGACATTAAGTTTTAATGATGCTCCTATATTCCACTCTTGAACCAAAACTTTTGAACCGAAGCAGCTGAATGAATGAGCAAACTAACTAAGCCAAGCCAAACGATGCTTATCTTTTTCCTTCCTTCCTTCCTTCGTTTATTTATTCCAATTGGTGGCAGGGAACACAACGAAACGACATACGATACAATAGCCCATGCGATCTGATGGTGATAATGTGATTTACCATGGTAATAATATCCCACATCATGATTAGCTTGCTCATTACAAGGCGCATTATTCCACTTTCACTTGCATGCATGTGAGTCTTCCAAATGCGCACTTTTCCAAAATGATGAGAGCCGTTAAGCATCTTGATTACTTCACTGACTGCAATAATACTGTCACGATTACCAACTCACACAACATTTACCCTACTTTCTAATTACCAAACCAGACCACCTACGATAATTGCATATATATACCAACTTTTTCCCCGATCAATAGATTTACTTGAACCATAAATGTTTCTATTAACAATGGAAAACACGTGTAAGTCGACTACAAACTACAATTGGAGAGAAAGAAAGAACTTTGTATAGGAAGGTAATAAATAAGGGAGCGACATGCGATGGAATTTTTCGAGACACAAATAAAAATGAACAGAGAGAGGAACGAGATTTCCGCCACCGTTGGTGTAACCGAGTCAATCTACACATCTTTTCAATCTAATTGATTGCTGGCACGCTAGGCCATTATATATTATCCATGCTGTGTGCCAGCCATTACATTCCATGAAACATTTTTATTTTCCCCCAGCAGAAAAATAAGTGCAGTCAGTATGGCGTTTTGCTCTTTTCATCAATCGACGACGTGAAGAAAGCACAGCAGGAAAGCAAAACAGTTCAATGCATGCCGCGTGTAGTAAGTAAGGGCTAACTAAAGCTGTAGCTCGGAGAAAGGAATAAAGTCCCTCCACACATGCATTTGATTACATACAGGTGGCTAAAAATAAAAATTAATTACGATGCTCCTGAAGGTTTACCCGGGCTAATTTTAGGCTTCCAAAGTCATTCAACTATAGGGTTAAAGAAAGGGCATACTTTTCTGTGACAAGTGGTTTTAATTTGTAATAAAGTCAAGGTAAAATAGAAAAGTATGTCTCATAAACCCCCAAAATACACTAAGGCCAACATGGCCCGGTGGACAAAGTTGATTTGGATTAAGATGTCCTCTGCCATTTAGCCGTTGTTGTGTTAGAATGAATGGAAGATGAAAGGAAGGAAGTCAGTGGAACATCTTAATTAACTAAACTTGTGATGCCGTCCTTTTCAGAAAGTGAATTGATGCAAATTGCTAAAAGAAGAGAGGAGGGAGGTGTAGGAAACGATGTCAGGCCGTGGAGAAAACATGGGTTCAAGAAGAAAGGGGAGAGGGTATAGAGAATCTAGAATAATGGTCCAATGAAATTAATGCATTAGCCAAATGTTGTATCAACTTAATAAGAAATAGAGGAAGGAAGGAAAGGTCTCATGAATTTTCACAAGGGTTCATCCCAATAGAATAGAATCAGGATGGAAATGAGACAAAGATACTAGTACAAGTGCGTCACATTTTCCTCGTGCACCCTCCTTCTTACACCTTCCGACAACGCTTCTTGGAATTATTACATAACACGACTTCCGCACAAAGCTCTGAACTTGGCTTCTTCCAACAAACAAAATATATTGCCCTAATTATGCAAAAATAAAAGTTTTTTGGGTTCTCTCTCAGTCAACAAACTAAAGTTTCCCATTCCTTGGCTAATTCTCCTTGTTGGCCGAAAAAATTAGGTTTTGGTTGATATGAACCGTCTTCCGCTGCACGAAAGAAGAAAGCAGGTGAAAGTTGTTTGCATTTTAATCCTTATTTGTATTTAGACTTGATGGAGAGTGGTTTGGAATGTTGGCAAGGGGTCTGCTATCGTTGTTATTATTATTCTGATGTTGATGTATTTGGTTACGTTACATATTAAGGGGAAGGAAGAAGAAAGAAAACTAAAGTAAAGTTGACCTGAGGGGTGGTGCTTTAAAAGTTCATTCAGAGAAACTATGTATACCTACGTTACTACCACTAACTTAACTGACTTAGGGCACTAACTCTCTACACATTTCCGGTCCGTTGCGTTTGTTCCTGTCTTTCCGTGCGAGTAAACCCTGGAATGAAATGAACGGACTCTTTTCACTCTGCTCTTCACAACAATAGCACACAGCAATAATAATAAGGCTCTCTTCAAACTCACGACTTTTCACTTGGTGTGTGTAGCCTGTGTGTGTGTGTTACGTGATGGTTTACTACTTTCTCTCTCCTCTTTCTTTATTTCTCATGTAACCAATTTGCCTCACTTCCTCTTCTCTTATTCTTTTTGCTCAGAGAAAACTTTATCTTGGCATTTAGGGGTTTCCTTGTGTGTGTATTACTTTGCCCTGTTATTTCACGTGTGTCGACTTGATTGGATTATCTGATAACCTCGTCTTAACCTTTGCAAAGTAAAGAAAAGGGAAACACGAAAAGAATAAAAAACAATAATGCTCCCATCATCATCTCTGACCTCGATTCCCTTCAACTTCTGTATCGTGACCACTTTATGATTGATAAAACGAGTGTATTTTTGAACCTATAAATTTTATGGGTCACAATAATATTCATAACATAATTTTAGGATTATCTAGATACATGACCCATTGCCTCGAAAAATATGCGGAATTTGCAATCTACATGATGAATTTTATTTTTTTACAGGCTTCCTGGATACGTCGGCGAGACTACACTCTCCTAACCGTTGGTATGGGGACTTACAGTGTTGACGAACGATTTTGGGTTGCACACAACCGAGCTGCACAAGTAAGTAAAGTTATCCCTGTGAATTTAGTTAGTTTTAAGAAAGCGTAGTTTTGCTTAATAAGATTGCAAAAAAATAATCAAGTAAAAAGGAAATCCAGCGAATTTAAATTTATTTCTATTTGTCAAGCTGATTTCCAACGTAATGTTACACGCCCTTTTCCATCCATCCTACCATTCAGGTTTACAACTTCTCTCCTCTCAGTTTTATAAAATTGCGTGTGTATTCATTCAGTCCCAGTCCAATTCGCCAGAAATGCAAAAATGTTGGAAGAGGAAATAAAAAAGAAAGAGCTATGTTCATGTTCCACCTTCATTTACTCTTCCCCCGGGCATTTCGCTCTGTCTGTCTATTCTCTCTTCGGCAGGAGAAAGTCAATAAATCTGAGTGCACTTTTAAAATGTATGTAAGAGAAATGTATGTTCTTCCATACATACTTACAAAAGTGTCACGTCATACATGATATCATTTTTTCCCTTCTGTTTTGTTTTATTCAACTTTGAGGCTCTCTCTGAATTTTGCTTTTACCTTTTTTTGCAGAGTTGGGAACTTCACATAAAATCAGTTCGGGAGTCGGATGAAGGAGTTTACGAATGGTGAGTTGAATTTTTCACGTATAGATGAACCTACATTTTCACTTTTTTGCATGAGAATATTAAATTTTTACATCGTATCATATCAATGTAAGTGGAATTGTGATGTAAAGTGAGTAATCCTCTTTTTACTTTTCTTCCACAGCCAAATCTCAACACATCCGCCTTCCAGCATTTTTATCCATTTAAGCGTGGTTGGTAAGTCACATTAAATTTAAATCTCATCGCGTATAAAAAAAAAAAAAAAGAAGAAGAGACTTCCTTCCATGCCGTAAAAAACCTTTCTCTCATCCTCATCATCCTTTATTTCCTATAAACCCTCGGGAGAAAGAAAGAAGGGTGTTTGGCCTGGTGAAAGTAAAAGTGAAAGCAAAGAGAAAAGTTTGCTCTCGTCGATTGACCGTGGCGTGACGTGTTTAATTCAAATTCAAAGCAAACTAGACTGCGGTATTATTTTATTTAGAAAAGAAAATTAGCTTTTAATTTACCCACGAAATTCCATCCAAAAAGTCTATAGACTGAACGTAAACCTAATCTTGTAGTAATTTGTTTTTATTTGCACTTGCAAACATTAAACTACGTTCTCTGTTTACTTCCTAATTACAGGCAAGCAAAGCAACCAAAGTAAAACGAAGCAAAGCAAAGCAGGCACTCTAATTTCCTCCCAACAACATTAACATTAAAACGTAGACCAGATCTCTTTTCTGGCTGCTATGCTAAATGCCTATTTTCATCCTGCAAACCTTTCTTCCTTCCTTCTTTCCATGCTTCATCAAAACCAACAGAGCACCAACTAAGAAACAAATAAACAAAGAAAGAAAGAGGAAAGGAAAGTAAACAAAAATTTCCCCATTAAATTAAATGGTTTATATCTAATTTAAAATTCTTAAGAAGTCCCTTCATCTTTCTTAAAAACGACAAAATGAGGCTGATGATGATGCCTAGACCATTTACCTCTTGGGAAAATGGAAGAGAGTAATTTAAAAAGTTTATCGTTATGCAGTCTGTTTCCCACTCCTCCTCTCCAAGTTTCCCTTTCCATCATTTTCTTTCTCTTCTGAAATGGAAATGTAATTTCTTCAGGTAGTAGAAATAATGATATCAAAAGTATTTAACCATTTAGATTTAGGCAGGGAAAGTGGAGACAGAAGAGTGAAGGTGCTGAAGTTTCTTCAGACCACTCTACCCATTTTGTACCTTTTTTTATTTTTGCTCGTGCATGATGATAAAGTTTTGGACAGACTGAACCAAAATAGGCCAATGTATGATACTTTTAGGATGGCAATGTTTCCCCAAGATTATGAAACTTGCTAATGAAAATCGTCGAAGCGAGGATAATGCACATTAGCATACTTTCCTCTTCGTCTGCAAAAAAATATTTGGGAAAGTAACGAAACGAAGAAAAAAATAGCACAGTTTTGTAAATGTGAAAGTCAAGAAGAGATGCATTTGCCTTTACTTTTCCAAATTGAGAAATATATTCAAAGGTTCACAAAGGTATTCGGCCAATAATTGTCACTTGTCGCACCAATTTTAGATATCTTAATTGCTTATTACAGAATGTTTGCCGACTCGTGATAGTTGTATTAGGTCAAGTAAAAATAGCCAGGTTTAAATATATCGGAGACAATTATTTCAGTGTAATAATCGAATAGCAGTAAACCGACTAATTTATTGATGAATGAAAGCGGAGAAAGAAGAAAAGACAGAAATCAATTTTCCTTTATTGCGATTACGATTGCCTTGACTGATGACAATGACAGGTGGCCCCACCAGTGATATAAGTCAATAATGGGGGTGCGCAGTGTGACGCTAATGGGATGGAATTAGGGTGGACATACACTCATAATACAATCAATTAGGTGCGATATTTTTATCGCCTCCTTTTTTTTGTTGGGAAAGAAACTTTTCCCATTGGCTTAAGCCATCAATCCTTCCAATTCTTTGTGGTTTTCGCACTTTCTCCTTGGTTAAGAGAGCCTAGGAGTTTCTTTCTCTCAGCACGCAAAAGTGTGCTATGAATTTTACATCGCGTGGCTTAACGTTTGACTTTTCACAAAAAGTTTTCATGGGAAAATAAAAGTAGGTCAAAAGGGAATTCCACCAAATAATCAATTAGGCAATGGGCCTGGAGAAAGTAGTATGCAACCGACTGAATGACTAACAGATTTTTGAAGATGCATCAGCACAGACCACAGGGTTGGAAAATGCAGATAACGATGTACTTATTCTCCGTAATTGAACACAAGGCAAAAATTTAGAGCCAGCAGAGACCATTTTTGGGTCCATAAAGATTTCTTAGGATGATAACGATGCTACACAAATATCTAGTTTTTGCACATAACCTAGCCAACAAACCACTTCATTTTAACTTTATCTCGACCATTCACTCGATGGCCGTGTATGCACATCTACGTCCTCAGATGCTATGCACCAAGAAGCTACTTCCTTCCAGTAGCAAATTACGAAAACGCAGATAAATGTTTGTATGCATGCAGAGCAGGATGGAATCACTCAATGAAATTATGCGTCAGAGGAAGGAGGAGGAAAAAGTGTTTTGTCTTAAAGAGGGAGTAGACAAGTGATAAATTATTCAGTGGTTAGTGGACCATTTACAAGTTCCTAAATGATCTTTCACTCGGATCCTTTTCCCATAAGACCATTTGTGTTTTTATGAGTGTACATTTTGCATGCTACATTCAGTATGTATAGATTTGGCCAGCCAGTCAGTCAATCTCTTTCCAATTTCCTCTTCCACTTTCTTTTTCGACCAAGCTCAGATTCTCTACAGCAGGCTTGTAAATATTGTGCTTTTTATTTTTGACTCCAAAGTAGATGCACATTTTCTCCCACCCACCCCAAGCAGACTGTCATTTCAAAAATACATAATTAATCGTGGATTTGATTGATGGAAAGACGAATAGATGGACAGATCAATAATTAATGCACGCATACCACTGCATATCCGATAAGCATCCTGTGGTGATGATAAGTGCTAGTTTGATGCACCAGTCTTGTCATTTTCAAGGCTTATAGCAGCCAAAGTGAAAGACGAAAGAGAAAAAAGGAAGGAAAGAGTCAAAAACTTCAAACTTTTATGAACGGAAAAATATGACAATAGAATGAAGGAAGGAAGCAACTCTCTGACAGACTGAAGTCCCAAAAGAAAAGAAAAAAAGGGGGAGGATGGGATGGGAGGGTTTAAAGGTTATTTATGAACCACGAAATTATTAAGAAGGTGGCAGCCCGTAGTATTTTTTACATTGTGCATAGATACACTAGTCCAAGGCACAAAGAAAAGAAGCCTGTGATGTGATGTGTACATAATTTATTGCATGCGACTATAATTAATCTAGATCAACCACGACTCTGACAGTGACTGACGTGAAAGCATACGCATATACTGCAAAGCTTTTCACTTTCCGGAGAGGAAAACAGTGCTTCTTATTAAGCACTTCACCACCACTGTCTCCTGCCTATCTCTGCACACATCTCTTTTTCTTAAGCCAACTTCAACCCTGTCTCCACATTAGCAACACCATGCATTTCACATGATGAAGACCCCTTTCTTTCTCTGCCGGTAGCATATGAGGATGAAATAATAATAATGCGAATTGTCTTTCGCTATTATCACCCAATTTACTCCATGTTTTCCTCGTCCTTCTTCTTTTTCTTTCCATGCCCCGAAGCAAGCTTCTTTTAAATATCTACATACGACTTTCTCCAATTTCTCTAAGTAGTTTTCTCTCCTACACATACGGGATATTTGCATGTACCTAAATAATCTTTTTTTTGCAGAGGCGAAAGCTGAAATCCTTGGGGAGCCGGACAAACATGTGCGAAGTGGAAGTACATTTGAATTGGTCTGCGTTCTCAGAGACAGTACGGAACCACCAGTTTACGTCTTTTGGTTCCACAACGACAAGATGATTAACTACGACGTGGTTCGAGGAGTCGTGGTTAATAGTGATGCGGAGAAAAGCATCTTGACGATTCAAGATGCACAGAAAACTGATTCTGGAAATTATTCTTGTGTACCTTCAAATGCTCGACCGACTAGCATTTCTGTGCACATTTTAAACGGTATGAAAATTTACTTTCCTTTACTGCGTAGTTAGAAGACGAGTCATTATCAATAATAATAATCCTGATCTGATGGTTATTAAAAAACTTGGGAACGCGGTGGTTTGTAATTGCACCATGTCGATTTCTAAGACCTTTTGCATAACCTCAACAAAGTTTTCACTACTTTCACTTTAACAAAAAAGTTTATGCCTCAAAAGTAAAGTAAAGTTGGCGAAAGGGGGGAAATCAAGCAGTCAAAGCCGCAGAAAGAGAGAACCACAACTTTCCCATTATCCTTTCAAAATGAGTTAAGATTGTAGATAATTAAATCCCCTTGTTCATACTTAAGACAAGGGAATTGAGGGAACAATTCAAGTGAAATAAGGAACTTGAGTGGAGTGAAAGGAAAAGGGTATTAGTAATCAATTGGATTTGGTTCCCCAAAGTTTTAAACCCTTTGTATTGGATTAGAGACGGCGGAGAAAGCCTAAATTGTACCTCAAATAGAGTACGTTGCTTTAGAACAATCAGACCAAAATCTTGCGCATAAAAACTAAACCGTGGAGAAAGTCATAAGTTCCAGATGTGTCAGTTACCTGACAACTATGGTGGTGGATGCAGATGTCATTTTCTTGACGTTTTGCAGCAGATGTGTTGAACGTGAACTAGGGAAAAAGGAAGCAATTATACTGACACTTTTCTCTATTAATTAGGTGAGAAACCAGCTGCGATGCAACATGGAAGTCGTAACGGTGGCAGACGCCCAGCTCCTTTCTCCTTGGCACTCCTTCTGGCTACCACTTTCACCGTCTTCCTCATGACAGCTTGGCTCATCACCACCAACGGCAATCTTCTAAGTAGCCGAAATCTGGGCCACCAACTCAACTCATCTCCTGCAGATCCAAACGGTAATGAGGACACCAAAGACATCGACATTGGGGACAATGTAGGACCTGAGGTGGTTCTACAGCTGGTTGAGATTTCTTCTCCGAAGAAAGTGGGAATAACAATGGAGCACAAATCCCTTTCCCACTCCCTGTTGAAGCGTCTTACACACTTAACAGGTCTACTACAAGACGCAGAGAGTGCTTGTGCTGACAAAGATGACATCAGATTGGAAGAGGCTTTCCGAAAGGAGGAGAGATCCTGTCTCATTCTGTCAACCTCAAGGGTTTATATCTCCCAAATACCATATCATCATCATCATCATCGTAGGCACAACAGCAACAAAGTTCCTCGCAACAACAACTTGTCACTTTCTTCGAGGAACATTGCACCAGATGGTGGCAGTAGTGATGAGCTGTCGTGGGAGAAAGTGAAAAAGAGAAGTCCCCATTCGTGTGGCCCCGCTTTCTCCAGTAGTCAAGCCTCAACGGAGGATTTAGTATTAGCAACCTCTTCTTCATTATTACAGAAATCCCCAATGACGATGTCAAGCCAACTACAGCATCCTCACCTTTTACCTTCATCCTCGTCGTCGACCTTTAAATTTAGACATGGCGAACAGTTGTCATCTTCGTCTTCTTCTTATGAGTCTGATTTTTTCAATCATGTTGCTTTTGTACCGCTTAAGAGTAGGTAATACGTAATGTTGTGAACGAGACTTTTCTCCCTAAACCTTTCACTATAAACATCAAAACGAATCAAGATATTTTATACCGAAAAATAATTTTTATCGCATTATGTAGAGGTTGTCATGACATCATCAAAGCTCCTTAAAACAATGAGATGACAAGGTTATGCAGTACCTACACGCTCATTCGTTTAGTGTCGACAGTGTCTCTATAATTCTGCACCCACAAACTGAAAAAAGGGATTAAGGATACTTCTTCATCGTTCCAATTATCCAAAGATGTGTATCTAGCACAATTAATGAAAAATACGAGTGGGGATATGTAGCTAAGGATTAAGTATTCATGTGTTGGACTATCATCGGTACGAGTGTTACTTTTATGTGTCATTAATTAAGATTGTGGGTAGTTTAGCCTTGAAAGAAAAATCACGTAGCAGGAAGTCTTCAGTAGCCCCGTTCTACCCTAACTGTAATATAAATACATCTAAGTAATAAAATGCTATTTGGGTACAAAGATGAGTGGATTTTGGTACGTCAATATTTCTGTACTTGTCAAGGCTTCAGGATGTTGGATGGCTTTGTTGTATGGAAGGAACTGATTTTTGAAACATAGAAAAGAAAAGTAGCTTTAAAATTTCCAATATTAGCTATAAAACTTAAAGCTTAACTTACAGCTAGGCTTGAGCTAATGTAAGGCTTGAAAACCATGTACTATAGCTGTTCAAGGAAATAAAAAATATGTATTAAAGTATTAAGGTAATCAAGTTACACACCTATTAGGTATTTATGTATAACCAATCTTCATTCTTTACCCTTTCTCCTCATTCAATATTGTAATTTAAGTCTGAACGGGAGTAATTCTGTTAGATTTGCGTAGACAAATAACAATAATGCAATGCAAAAAAGAAACAAATATATGTATGTACGAGTATGTGTATGTAAATGTGTAAAAAGGAGACGAGATTTTAATTAAAACTGTGATTATTCTAATTCTAATCTAAAGTAAAAAAAGAAAAGCTTTCGCTGTTCCGTTTTGTTCCGTGTAAACCAACCTCTTTCTCCAATAATAATAAATAAATAAATGCAAAAACATTACAAGAGATTGACGTGTGGAATTTGCATCCACTTCTTGTATGGTAACCCTTCAACCTTCTTGATCCTATAGGACCGGCGGAGAAAGTAGTGGGAAGGATTTTCTCTGATTTGTTGAGGTAAATTACGTACCTAATAAAAATTTCAAATGAGCATTTCCATTTAGGTACACTAGACGCGTGTTGGGTTGGGTTCTTTGTGTAAAACCAAGTACATACGCTTTCACTCAATTCATCGCTAAAATAGCTGTCGAGGGAGACTTGCTTCTGCTGCTGTGATTCAACTGAATTAATTTCCACTCGGATGACGGAATACAGATTTTAGAGGAAGGCCATAGACACACAACATAAAATGTAACGTGGAACACACAGCGTGCAAGCACATAGGTAAACCACATTTCATTCTCTCCGCTTTCTCCTCATTCCATTCAGTTTGAGGCAGTCATTATGCAGTAGTTAGCATAGCATCATGGAGGAATTGAAGACCTCAGCAGAGGGCCACGGCAGGGCAGAGCAGAAAAGAGATACTAGAGAATCTCAGCAGAATATGTGAAACTTAGTGAGTGCTGCATAACGCATGAATCATTCATGGGCAGCTTCATTATTCAAGTAAGTGGAACAATGTTGCAAATTCTATTCTTCCTTTCATTTCTCCCTGTGAAAGTGTGTAGAGGTACTCGTTGACGTCCTACAAATATGAGTAAACAAACTGAGATATTTAGCAGACTCCAGTAGTCGTCTTGAACCCCTCGTCTTCGCTATCCTATCCCACTTTCACCAAAAGAGTAATTTGCCGTACTCTGCAGAACTGACTTATTAATGTGAGATTGACTGACTCGCCGTTTCAGCATTCTCTCCATATTTTACGAAAACTTCAAACTTGAGACTCATTCAGAAGAACCATCACAATGGCTGGATGAGTCACAGGTATGTTTACAACTTATCTGTAGTGGAGGTAATCTGGGCTGCAACACAGACGTAATTAAGTACAACAACCTAATCGAATTATTGTCCACTTATAAAAAGTTGACTCATACTACTTTTTATATAACAATAGCACATCACGATAAGAGCTTGGATTTGGACTTGCAACCAACTTTGTTTGCTCTTTTCGACTCTCGAAATAAACTTTTGCTTTGTAACTTGAAGAAATGTCTGTAGTTGCCAACGTCCAGTCAAGAAGACTGTCAAGGAAGCTGATTCAATGATGACATGGCCGTAGTTAGAGTCATATAAAGGAAAGGCTTCAGGCATCCCAAGGGATTAAACAACTTTTTATTAATTTAAAAGGAAATCTGTGGTGGAGCCTGGGAAAAGAGGAAGAAGATACTGTCATCCAACTTTTATTAACGAAATGATCAGATGCTGTTGGGATTGTAGTATGGTAGAGTATTAATTGACAAATACAGGAGAAAGTTCAGTTATTTTGAGCTCTATTCTTTTTTCAATTGCAATGGAAATAAAATTTACAACGATTTGTTGCCCACAAGAAGACTCATTTTTCCATGCCTTATGAACGTTGAATCTAAGACTTTCACCAAGTGCATTTCACCCATCAATTTGACTTCTCATGGACGAAAAGTAGTGAATTAACTCCCTTTCAAGCAAGTCAGGAGCATCAAAGGGAATGGAGAAAGCAGAGCACTTGACTTTTACTTGGGGTAAACAAACATTTCCACGAAACAGAGAAAATACTTTCCTCTTCTACCGAGTTTATAATAATAATTTATGAAGTGAGCACGGAGGAGGGGACATTGTCTTAGGAGAAGAGTCTTTTCCCCATTATTCTCACTCCAAAGGACCGTAATAGTGAAGTAAAGGAAGAACAATTATTTATAAAACGGAAGGACCTGCCCATGTCCACCACCCATGCTATGGTGCAATTAAAGTTTTCTCCGACATGCGTCGTCTTATAGAAGCAGGGGGAGTTAGGACATTAGCACAATAGAAAACAAGAAGACATTTTTCCAACGTCAGAAGCCCATCATTAGTAAGAGAAAACTACCCCGTCGTCTAAAGTGAATGTGACTCGTCTGTTGTTCTTCCGAGTCAAAGTAGGAGATAATGAGGGGTGAAATAAGAGCCGAAATGAGTGAGAAATTCTCTCGTGGGTGGAAGGAATGTAAAAGAAAAGAGAAAGAAAGACAGGAATCTGAGAGAGTACCGGAACTGAGACACTTTTTTACTTTTAGTCTTGAGCAAAGTAAAGTTGAGGATGTAACGCGATGCAACATTTGTCAAAGGGAAAAGATGAGGAACATTTATCATTTGCTTTGGTTTCTTTCTTTAGTTGGGAGGACATGCCTTTGCTCTACACTATAACTCGCCCACTTCAATCACATTTTTATGCTTTTTTAAAGCCTTAATTATGCCCACTCTGATCACTTTTCTTTTTACTCCTTGTCACTAAAAATTATTGCCCTAGGAACAGACTCACGGAGTCACTACGCTCCCAACTAATCCCAACAACAAACGTAAATGATTTCTCGTCGTCTCAAATGAAGGTTTACTTCATTCCAAGTATAGAATATTAGGCCAACGACCACCACAGCCGTCATAGTTTGTACAAGGAATTAGTCATCGGAGTAACGTGAGACTGAAGATAACAAAGCGGACTCCGACTCCAAAAAGGTAATCAATCAGTGCACAAAACAATTCCCTGATACTTACAAATTAAATTTAGAATCATGAGTCAACAACCATAATAATATTGATTGATTTTCCATTCCATCCTAACAATAATACTCACCCTTGACTTTTATCATCTTAATGCAGATAGCGTCACTATTAAACACCATCTATGTATGCGTCACTGCATGGGTTTACACGACATGCTATTATTTTTTGCTATCTCAGCATATCAATAAACAAGGGCGGAATACTGCATGAGTAATTTGTCATGACAAGTGCGTGAAATAAGGGTCATGTTTTCTGACCATGTTATCTAATCTTTCGCAATAATGATATGCCTGACTATGTGTGACAATGACAGTGTCATTAGGATTGGATTTGAATCACTTGTTGCGAAAACTCGTTCTTGTTTTAAGTCGATAAGTGCACCCTGTTCGAGCACTACTATTCTTAAAATACTTTTAACTCACAAGCGTGAGACATGGCAGACCCAGGCTTTCCAGATTATGAAGTTCTTCTTCCGCAATTACCACCCGATTCCTTCTGGAAGTCTGAAAGTACCTTTACCTACTCCCTCATTTCTGGCACGTTAAAAGCTGCGAATAGCAACCTGGCCGGAATTTTCCCACGCTACAGTGACCTACAATATTGTTTAATTGGGGAACCTGACTTTTACGATGAGAATTATAACGTTCTCTTTTGTGGAGACGATCCTAATTGGGAGGACATTGTGGAGGACTTCTCAGGTCCTGCGACGTACGTCGGGGTCTGGCTGAGTTTGGCACTCATTTTTACAATTACTGGAATCGTGTGGTGCATATGCAATAAGTGCCTCTGCTGCTGCATTGGGGAGAAGAAAGTTGACGATCTCGACTTCCTCGAGAATACCGATGGTCATTTGGCTTCGTCTTTGGGACAATACAACGTGAGTCACAGGGATAGTAAAAAACAGGTGGTATGGAAAGTGGTACTGGGAGTTCTGATGGGACTATTGATTCTGGGATTTACGTAAGCTCCAACAAACAAGTCTACTGTTGGGGCACTGTAGGAATTTTATTTCATTCATCAGGTACACCATGTTTATATCCGCTGCGTCGAATGAGAACTTGAGAAAATCACTGTTCGACATTGGGGATGATCTTACAAATGTCTTGGATGATGCAGAAATATATGTTAATGTTACTCAACAACAAATTAATGCTACTTTTCTGGGAGGATTTGAAGTCTTGGCTGGCAAGATTCGAAATGAAACCCAACAAGGATCAAGTAACTCCCTTGTATCGGAATTGTTCGATACTTCGGAAACTTTGCTGTCGAAGCTGAAGTCATTTGAAAGCCATGCGGATGTAAATCTTTACGGCTCCATGGTAGGGATACGCATTTGATTGCATCACTAAACCCAATAATCTTTGTCTGTACAGCTCAGCGGTTTGAGTCGCAGTCTCCACACTCTTCGGAGTTTTATAAAGAAGCCCAACTTTGGACAAGGGACCCTTGGAATTGTGGAAGGTACAAAATTACTTGACTTCGAAGAAGCACTAAACAAAACCGTAGAAGAGCTTTTAAAAAACTCCAACGACCTCATCAACGCGTTGGACGAAATCCCCGTGGTGGACATTCGGGAACAAGTGGAAGAGGCTAAAGATGAATGGTTGGACACTGTTGGAACAGCCATGTGAGAATTCTTTGTGGAAACATTAAGTTTACGGAAATGAAATGGAATGTTTCTTTCAGATACGGCACCTTTCTTGGGTTCAACATCGTTCTTTTTATAATTTTTGTCGCGTTGGTGATAGGCGCAGTGTTGGTTTGGGTTGGAGCGTGGAGAAAGTCAATGCAGAGAACTGGCTTTATCTTCCTCCGATTGTAATTAAACACTGCTTATCAATGCTCACAAAACTAAAAGTCAGTCTCTTTAACAGCTCAATCGTTATGATGTTTGTGTTTGGATGGTTCATCGTTTGTGTGATGCTTACTCAATTTGCGACAACCGGATTCGTGTCCCAAATCGCTTGTGACCGAGTTAGAGAATTTGAGGATGATGCGGGGCACAATGAGACAGACTGGGGAAAATATTGTGAGGAAAATCCTAGTACTTGGAAACCTACGAATGAAACCGAGGATGGATACCGTGTCCCAGCATATTCGCACGTTGTCCGGTACAGAACTTTATGGAGTGTAGAATGCCAGCAATTTGTTAGTACTTTCTTTTCGCAGAACCTGTAAAAACGATGGAACGGCGTACACGGCATTTGATTTGATCCAAGTGTATAACATTTGTTCCATTTTCACCCTTACTGATCACTTCAATCCACCAAGTTTGACCTCAAGTCAGTTAGTCCAGAAGGAATTAGATGCTATTGCCTTGACGAAAATGCTTGTAAGGTTACTTCAAGGCTGTTTTTCTTAATATTAACTCTTTTTGCTTGGTTCAGAGGGTCATTACATCCTACGAAGCTGGCATCAACGAGACCTTAAAGTCCCCAGATGCGAATGCGTTAGGAATACATTCACTGCATTCAAAGTTGGTCCACTTGTTGAGGACAATACTGAAGAAAATTGATCGCCCGGAACATGTAAATGAAACCATCCCATCTTATAACCTTGTGACAATTATTATTATTGCCTGATTCCAGCCCCAACCGTTCCAAGAGGTGCCACCGGTAATAGTGGACATGGTTAAAGAGTTTGAACGGTTTGTATTCAAACAAGTGACGGAAAAAATTGGGAACTGCAAACCGATGTACAACGTCCTCAACTCCACCCTTCACACCTTCTGCTATAAAGTTATGTCCCCAGTTGCTACATACTGGTGGTCCTTACAGCTACTCTCAATTTTACTTTCATTTATAATTATTACAGCGCTGGTGACTCAAAGAATATACAAATGAACCAGTGTAATAAATGATAAATGACCAAAACCTTACTTCTTACGGGGCACTGTGAGAATCTGATACGATTCACATTCACATGCATATAAGCTTTATGTTCAAATGAGAGCAATATTGACATGATATATTTTTCATTTGCAAAATATAATATTCAAATGTATTCGACAACTCCTTCAGAAAATCTGTTCTTAGCCTCAAAATCACATCATGAGTGATTTAATCCTTCTAATTTCAACTGATTGTATTTTTTAAGGGTAGGCCTGGCTGTCACCCTAAAACCTTACTAAGTAGGTACGTACGTAGGTAGCACAGTATGGGTGTAGACACAGGAGAAAAGAAAGTCGGGCATGGGTATGGGGTATGGGGAAACTGTCTAAAGTAGAACTTGAAGAGAAAGGAAGAAAAAGATTTATGTTCTCAAAGGGCAGTGTG
>JAQIWU010000875.1:0-20794 GCA_034696445.1 Isotomiella minor | reverse complement strand
ATAGTTGTATTCTCGAGAGCCTGGAATTTTTTTAAAAATGAAGTCATTGAAGGATTTTCATCACACAATAAACCATTTGTTTCATTTCATGCAAACTCTTACATGTTTCAGAAAGTCGCACAGAAAACCCCCAAGCAGCTTTCAGGCTACCACAGAAGATAGAACTGTTTAAAATTGACATAGCAGCCAATGGTACGGTGACAACGGGTTCGATCAGGAAATCCCAGACAACTGGCTCTATCCTCTGCAACATGGATCAAAAGAAGGTCATTGCACTATATACAAAGTGGAAGCTTCACACAAGTTGTAGCCAACCTGAACTCTGTCGATTTGTCGTTTGAGAATCCCACCTATCCTTTCTACTGTAATTCCAATAAAGTTGAAAGCGGTCCATAAAAACACGTCCGCTGAGATATTATGCCAAGCGAAAACGTAAGTGAAACAAACGAAAGATGCTAAAAATTTAACCAGCTCTGGGTTGATTTTACGCTGTGGGTCCCACGAGTTGAAGGCACCGATAAATGGAACGTAAATGTACCTAAGAAAAATCAATATCAGCTTTTGAACTCTTAACTTCCTCAAGTCAGTTGGAATAATTTTGATCAAACATACTTCACCATGAAAACGTAAAGTCCACGGTCAAAATCTTTCCATAGAACGGAATATCTATGAATGTAGGCTACACAAGCTGGGAGTGGGTACATCGATAGGCCATCAAACTCTGCCAACGAGCTGGGGATTCCATAGAGCACTTTGTACTTCAATGAAAAATATTGTCCTAAGGTACATAAATAGTTGAATCGGTACTTGTGTTAAACAGGGTAGTATAAATTGTTACCAAGCCAGAATATTAGTCCACAAACTGTCCAAATGTTAAAATTTCGGAACAGCACCGGGGATTGTGTAGAGATGGTTTGAAAATAGAGAACGTGCAAGATTAGTTCAATGAAGCAGCTTAGCAGCACCATTCGAAGAAGTTGAAGGACCAGTTCCGTTAAATTGAGCCTTTTCGAATCCTTTCGGTCAGTGTCAGTGAGAATCTAATGAACGAATACAACAAATGAAATTAATCATTACATTTCATCAGCAAAGTGTCATTTTCATACCTCCCGTTCGAAGTGCTCATAGGTAACAAAGGGTCCAGTAACAGTAAGAGGGAAATAAAACAAATATTGATAGTACTTCGCCAGGTATCTCCAGTCGTTTCTCTCTTGTTCCAATCTGTCCCATGTGTCCATACAAAAACTGACGCTTCGAGAAAGATTCCAGGCTGAAGCGATAACAAAAATGTAGGACATTAAGCGGCCTTCCACTGACACTGGAAAACAATCCTAAGACCAATGTCAAAGTTATCGTTAGTATATTGCACACCTTGCACCAATCTACTTAGATTTAAAGAGCATTACGTTCAAAATCTCGCTTTGGAAGTGGAGAATAAGGACTCCGGTAAACCCCCAGATCAACATCTTATGGCGAAGTTTCATTATAACCCAATAGAACAAAGGAACAGCAGCCATGTGCAACGTAGCAAATCCCCCAATCAATTGCCACAGCACGCCGAAACTCATTACTAGGGACACCCAAGGGTTAATCTATGCCACACCCACACAAAAATGTCATTAGTAAGTAGGTTAAAGAAAGAACTCTGCAAACAAACTGAAACAACTAACCAGATGACGGCGTAAGCCAACCTGTCGGCATGCAAAACAGATAACCTGGTACAGGCCAAATCCAATGACAAATTTTCTCCATAACAAAGGTACAAGAACCGTCCATTCGTCGTCCAAGTCATCCTTCCCACGGCCAAGAATGGGTGAAAAAATGCCCCAATTCATACCTAACACAAAAAAGAGTCCGCTATTTACACATAAACCATAAAACTGCAAGAATAGTCACTCTTACCAGGATCCCCCGTCATAGGTAACTCTCCTGCGGACAGATTAGAACATAAATAAGAAATATCACCAACCAAGAGGAGTTTTAACTTACTCTCTGATGTGGCATAAATGTAGTAAGTAGCTACCGCCAATCCAATGCTCCAAATGACAAGGGTCACCATCCGGATGGCAGCAACAAATAACAAACATTGCTTGGACAATGAATCATAGTAACTCTCTCCTCCCTTGTCCTTAGTCTGCGGAGCATTTTCAGAATTACGACTCACGCCATTTCGACTGGCATGGTTGCCATCGTAATGACCGTTCGCCGCTCCCTTGCCGTGGCTTCTCCGATAAGCGTTGCCGTTGAGGTGTTTCGAGTCTGACATGGTACAGGTAGGCACTGTTTGGTGATGGAGGCACCAGAGGTGGGTGAGCCTGCACGTGTCAAAAGTAATATTGTTTAGTAAGTCTTGTGTGACGACGATTTCGAGATTCAATAAGTGGACGTGGAGTTTGAGTGTTTCTTGAGCTGTGGTTTCCCTCACATCCGGCCTGCACAAAACAAATCTTATCAATGAAAAATACCAACCACATATGGCTCAAAAGTGTAAATGTCACCAATACCCACCTCAGTCTTGAATGATTGCGGAACTGTTACAAATTTATATACATAAACAAACATTCTTCAATAACCATTCTTCAATAATCCCTTCATTCTTTGAAGATGAATGAATAGGATCCACCACCATCACCAATCAATCACACCATGTTTGCCATTAAAAGGTATTCAAAACCCAAGAAAATAAAAAGCGTCATCGGGATCGGGACAGAGTTAATCAAAACTGAGTTGGTGTGTGAGAAGTGTTTTTAACGGTTTCCCAGAAAAAGTGTCACGGAAGAGTAAACAAAAAGCTCATTGTCCTCCAACAGCTGACTTGAAAGAACTCGAATCCTTTTACTCGTACTCCAAATACTCGTACCGGTGTGGTTGGTTTGGTTGGAGCCCACGAAGTCGCACTGCGGAGGAGTTGGTGGACCCTGAGGAGGAAATACTTTTTTATTTTCTTAGCCAGCACAATGCTCACCCTTCGTGACGACAAGCTCCCTCCAGCCCTTCTCTTTGACATTGAGGGCACCACGACGTCCATCAGTTTTGTCAAAGTAAGTCAGTTTTTGTGTGTGTTTTTAACTTGTTTCTCAATTCGAAACTTTCTTTCTACATTGTGACTGTAGGAGGAGCTATTCCCCTTTGCAAGGAAGGAAATGGAGCCTTATTTAAGACTGAATTGGAGGGATAGCGAAATGCAGGACATTGTGGAGTTGGTCAGACAGCAGGTGAGTTGACTTACTTTTGTATGGGTAGAATGGTTTAAAGACATGGTATAATGTTCTCTTCCTTAGTCGAGAGAAGACGCTGAAAAAGGACTCATCAACCGCCCTCTCGCCAGACCTGAGGAGGAAAATGACGAAGAAAGGATGATCAAGTGTACGGTGGACTATTTGCTCTGGCAAATGGATCAGGATAGGAAGACTACAGGATTGAAGGCCTTGCAGGGGAAGATATGGCGTCGTGGTTATGAGGACGGCATTATAAAAAGCCAGTAAGTACCACCAATAGTTCTGTCATCAATTGTGTATGTGTAATCTGCAACATTTCTTTAGCACATTTTGTGATGTTGCTCCTGCATTTCTACGTTGGACGGAAATAGGAAAGAAGATTTACATTTACTCAAGTGGAAGCATTGAGGCACAAGAGCTACTTTTTAAGCATTCTAAGGACGGTGACCTAACTCAGGTACATTAAAGAAATCTTGAAGTATAGTGTAAGATAATGCGAACTTTTATAGTTTATTTCCGGCAACTTCGATACAACGACCGGTCCGAAGAATGAAGCTCAAAGCTATGTGCACATTGCAGAGAAAATTGGCATTCCTCCGCAGGACATCCTGTTTTTTACGGACATTTCCAAAGGTAACTAAATATTACGCCCCCAGTTGTCGTCCAGACAACTTTGATTTATACGATCAAGATGCTGAGTTATGCAATACGTTGTATTTCTAGAAGCCTATGCTGCCAAAGAGGCTGGAATGTCGACCCTTCTGGTGATTCGTCCAGGAAATGCATCGCCGACATCCAACGATTTGAATGAATTACAAACGATAAAAAGTTTCAATGAGTTTACATTCATAGTTTAAAATGTATAATCAATGTTAGCTTTTTCACCTTAGCCAAAAACGCCAAGTACCTAAAATCATGTTAGTTTAGTTGTTGATCTCCAACATATGGAAAACAAGTCTTTGAAAGATAATCAAAATCCTACCGTAGCAGCTAGACCATGGGCAATTAATAAAATTTAATTTGTCAGTTTTCATAAGCGTCTTAGATAGAGTCGAAGTTATTCAAAGTCTAGGATACTCTGAAAGGACAGTTGATCAGTTTTCAATCAAAAATGTAATAATATCATGTTCCCTTGTAATATTGCTTTTAAGATAAGGATAAGACAAGTAGTACAAATCATTTGTTCTTAAACCTTATGGCGCACTAACAGCCCACGCTTTGCGTCTGCTTTTACCCAGACTGTGGTGAAAGTGACGCTGTTGGTTGCTCATTCGAGTTTACATACTACAAACAACTGGGCATTCCTTTAATTAAACTTTTTAAAACTTTTTTCCGCAGAGATTTGAGAGCTTTGTGAACAAAGGTGAATGTACCCTAACAACGATTTCCTGGCCTTGGGATAGAAGAATTTTCTACTTTCTTTCTTTACTCGAAAATGTATTTTCTTTTTTCTTTGAAAGGAAAGAGCAAAAGTTTCAGCATGTTCCACGCTCTCAAACTTTTGCAATCTTTCACCAAACATTTCTATAGTCTTCTTTCTGGATTTAAAAAGAATGGCCTATGCTTATGGATGAATATGGCATGTTGCTTTGGTTGATTTAGAATAGAGTTAAATGTTGCAGACTTGATTCATGATTGTGATATTTGCGTCATGTCGTCATTCGTCATTATGCATTCTTGCCTTGAAGTGTGACAAGTGCTTTGCAAAAAAAACTAGTGCCATGTCATTCGCATTCGTAGAAAGTAGACTGGAGTTGCATTAGTTCACATTTCCTTAGTTACCACAAGTTTGTTCTTTATCAGCATAGCAACTCAGAATTAGGGCTCGAGAGTGACTCATGGCAGTAGAGTGGTTGCACTCTAACATAACGTAACCAAATGAGTTGGACCTAATTTTGTGAACGCATAAGTAATTTTAATAATAAATCAAAAGTTATGAATTAGATTGACAAGAAAGAACTGAATGAGGAATGGATGAATGATGATGAGAGAGGAAACTGAGATCTCTCGAGTTTATTACTTCAGTCATAGCTGTCAATAATCCTCGCATGAGACAAAGTGAGACGAGTTTTGACTGTCTTTCATCAACACCAGAGCAGAAGAGATCCACTTTTTTGGAATCTCAATCCACCCAAGTCTCTGGTCTTGACAGATTAATTCATTTTTCTCAACTTTGTCTTGTGTTTTCACGCTGGTTTTCTATAAATTGCTCTCAAGAGTGCGACAGAAGAACATAGCTCCATAAAATCTGGAATCGGGAGACTCTTCTTGGCATCACAAATCTTTTTTGGAAACATAAGTATGGATGAGTAAATAGAAATACCAAAAGAGAAACATGTATGTACCACAAACCCAAAGAAAGTGAGAAAGATATGATACGATGATAAGTTGTATGAAATAAGTTAAAAATGTCTGTACACACATGCATTCATTCCATTTGAAAGCGCATTGGCTTCCTTTTCCAAAATATCTCTTTGGCAGAGTGTTGTCAAAGGAAAGGGAAATGAATAAAAACAGTCCACAGTAAAAAGTCTTACTTCATCTCCATTCATACATATCCATCACTCCCAAAGAGTCATACGCCAAATCCTCCGTTTTCCTCTGCTCTGGTCCCGTTTTTCTGCTTACAAACACACCACAACTCGGCTGGCTGGCTGGTTGGCTGGAGGAAAAGTTCGTATCCTACAGTTTTTTTTTTGGAATTGAAATTTAATTGCCGAATTTCAAATCATTGAACGAACTGCCCTGAAGAGTCAGCCTTGGCAAAAGTCGAATACAATTATTCTACGCACTATTTGAACGTGTGCAATAAAGTTTACAACATTGAATCATCATCGTTTAAGCCATATATATTTGCAGATAAAATAATAAAATAAAATAAATAAAATGTAATTACGAGAGACATCAGCGGTGCTCTTTGCTTTCTACTCACTCAGGCAAATACAAAAATAGTACCACAAACCGTAGTTATTTATGTATTGCGTTTTTTGGACCAATTGTAGAAATAGCTGAAGACAGTGTCTGCATAAGTAATTAAGGTGTTGTCTGTCTATCCCGGAATGGATTAGGTAGTTTTTTGCTGTTGCTACCTACCGGACCTTGGATATTATGCTTGATTAGTCATTTGTCAAATTAAGCCAGTCGACTTACGTCAGAAAGAAGAAAGAGGTGAACTCATACTCTTCAAATGTATGTACCTACCGTTCGAGAACTACTAAAACTATGCTCGTCGTTGGTGTTTAAAAGTAATCGAACATCATTATCCTCTTCTTCGACTCTTCTCAACAAGATGGATCATCATTAAGGTAAAGTCTTAACCCTCATTATTATTACTTATTGACTTGTGGCTATTGCATTCCTACTGTTCAAGTCATCAAAACATCTTAATAACCATGAATGAGTGCATAAGCAACAACCACGAAGCAATCTTTTGTTGTACGGCACGGTTTTGTGGTTTTGTGCAGAAATCTCATGCAAAGTCTATTAAAGGCTAATCTTGAAAAAAGAAGCCCATAAAATTCTGGCTATGTCGCAAGATATTTGTAGCACTCGAGTATATAAACTTAAGAATGACTATTGTGCATTGTGTAGGATGACGGTATGGCAACAATCCATGGTATATTTTCCCAAAAGATTTTTATTGATTAAACAAAAAGTGAATGAACATCCTTCAGCATAATAATCTTACACACCACCACAAAACAAACGCACAAAAATAGCGCTGTGTATACACACACACACATTCCGCTGTAAGCTGATATTGCAGTTTCCGAGCATAGTAAAAGAGAACACTGTCATCCTTTTAGAATCACATTTTGCATTGGAGAGATGAGAGAAGCGGAAGTGCACAAGCTGAAACTAATGTGTCTCTAACGCAACATAACGTGATTAACCGCAGGCCGTACTTTGTACAGTAGTGAAATGTCGGGGTCAGTGAGTTACAAATCCGAAGAAGCTACATAAAGTTTGTATACTTCTCTCCTTCCTACCTGTCCCGTTCCCAGTTTTTAACACATACCTCATCGCGTCATATCACCTGTAATTACAATTATAAAGGAAATCTCTCATCATTGCAACCCTCAAGCCATTTTATCTTTCCTCCCGGCTTAACTTCCTTACCAAGATGTATACAACTGAAGGTACATTCTATCTAATGCTTTTAAAGTAATATCTTGCAATGCAGCTTAAACCAGCAACGTCGTCAAGTCAAGTCAAACTACTTTAGCTACATTTTCTTAATCAACCACATTGCATTAACCTTTTAAATCCTAGCAGCCAAAGCAGCAGTACAGCATAAAGTTTATAAATATGTGATTCTATCTAATCCTGCAACTTTAAGTTCGTCAGTTCACTTATAGACATCCTTGCGTATTTTTTAAAAATAATCGAATATTCCACTCCAACTAAGGGAGGGCCAAAGATTGCGAGACATTGGGCATAGTGCATTATTGCAAGAAAATGTAGCAATACATTGCCTTTTTGGAGGAACTGACTCTGCAGCTTTGCATTATCATCATCCACTCCCACCCATCATAAGGCAACTAAACGTTCCTTCCTCAATCCAATTCTTAAGCGCCGTGTACCTCTCTAAGACATCGCACAATAGTAGGACTGGGTAAGGGATAAGAAGAGGTACATTGATGATATTTGCATAGGTATACTTATAATAATATCATAATCGTATTCTTATATTCCCTTCTCTTTTACATTGTGGTCCGATAGCTTATAGATACATACATGTGCTAATTGTAATACCAGAACTAGTTATGTATCATGTCTTTCTTCTTGCATTTAGACCCACAGAGGAATTTTGCATTTGTTTTGCATTGTTGTAATAATCCCATTTCGCATTTCTTTTTAGGCAAGGAAGGAGAATTGAGTTGGCGGATTTAATATCGTGTTGCATCCACAGCTCAACGAAGCAAGAAGACTGCAAGACAACTTGTAATGTTCCTCCACACATACAATCCTACATAAAGCAATAACAATCAGCAACAATACAAGTGCAATACAGAGGTCCTAAGAAGAATGCAAAAGTTTGGTTTTGTGAAAAAGGAAGAGGACTATAGTTGTAAACTCAATTTGCAGCTTACTAGAACGGTTTTAGTGCTGAGAATTTTGCTGCACATTATTAACAGTAAACAGCAATAACTCTTTTGTGGCACTACATAGTTCAGTCAGTGAGACGTGCTTACATATACTTAATAATAATACGGTGGATTGGACGGGTGTTGAGTGAAGTGTTAACGTTATAGTGCACCAATTAATATTAAAATGTTGCCTTCTTTCTGTCACAAAATTTGCATCTTTCTGCACAAATCCTCGTCACGACGACCAAAGATGAGCCAAAAGAAGAAGGATTTCTGGGTGGAATTTTAATGTAAGTTCATTGTGCGGTTGTCATTGAACTCAAAAGAGTTGCACCTGCACTGCAAATAATAATAAATAGGCAAATACAGCAATTTGCAATTGAGTTTAACTGTGGTCATTAAAGGCTGACATATTTGCTTTGGCCTATACCTGCTTGGTTTTATGTCTTGGGTTTTGCAATACGAATTGTTTGTCGCACCACTGGATTTGGATGGATTCGATCCCATTTTGTGGATTTTAAGTTCCGCGTTGATACTTTCATAAGTGAAGTGAGTGTACGCATGTAAAGGATTCTCCAAGAATTTGCCAAAGCTGACAAAAGAGCACAGTTATATTTCTTACATCAAGGAAAGGAGCTCTGAAAAATCGTATAAAAAGTATGTTGTTGTTAATTCTTTTTCATTTGGATTTCTTCATTTCATACTCTGTTTCTGGCGAAGAGGCGAGGTCACTTATCAATTGTCTCCTTCATGTCCATTGTTATCAGATTTAATTTCAATGAAGGATAGGATTAGCAAATGAGTTAAGCGAGTAGAGTTTCTTCGACTAAATTTAATGAATGTTGCGGGGGCAGGCTCCCTTTGTGAAGTGCCTGCCAAAGGCTTGCTATCTTTTTCATCAATGATCACTGCCAATAACTTTGTTGTGCAACCAAGCCCTTATGGTCATGAACGTTAGTGCCACTCAATGTGAATGTTAGATCCCTGTTAGGATCTATGAAGATACTAATGGCACCTGTCACATCTTTAATAAGCCTTCCATCAATAAATTAGGCAATTGGCGAGGAAGATCGGATTCGTATTGCACTAACTTGACTCCCTAGTTGGCGTAGCACACGCAATGAAAGTGTGAGATTTCGTCCGAAATTTTCTAATTGTGAAAATTCTCGACAAACAAAAGTGTAAGGATTTAGACATTGACTCTGATCGCTGTGAATACTTTGAATATTATTTTCGTCTTCGCGTGAAAGGTAAAAGTTATACTACCCAAAGTGATATCCAATGAGGCTAGTATCTGAATTTGTGTCATCCAATGTCCACAAACCTTGGACACCTACTATTAAAACAATAGGCGAGGCAACATCGTTTCCGGTTTTGTACATGCATGAGCTTGGAAATATGACAATTTTGACGACCCATCCTTAATTGGAAAGGGGGATTAATTGATTGGACTGACTGTAGAATGCACCCTTGACCTCATTTCTACATTTAAAAAGTGACTGCCGGCAATTTAATAATTATTGTTTACCGGTTTTATTATTTACCATCAACACATCATCAGAATAGATATGACATTCAGAGATGAGGCAAAGCGAAGGTGAATTTTAATGCATATAATTCAGAATGATCAAACAAAATTTTTCAGTGCAACACCTGCTGCTATAAATGTTATCATAGATACCTTCATTTTAATATTTCTCATATTTTTCATTCTTTTCAACAGTCGAGGTTTGTTTGCTTTTTTGGGTTGTTGGTTCGTCCATTCCCTTGCGTTTTGCATGGGTTTGATAAGCCTCGTTTCTGTTAACACTTTTATGCATTGTGCTCCTAAAAGCTTTATTCTGAGTCTGACCGAGTAAAATCATCTCTGCACATAAAAATGAGGGCAAACAATGTCATTTATTTAAAGTAATGAAAAAGATGCATTAAAATGCAAGAATATGAAATTTTGATCTACTTTTTGGCCCCTTCAATCTTTAATTATGATTCGAGCTGCACATTTCACATTATTTAAAGACGTCATACAGCCACCACGAGAGTTGGCAATGGTAATTAGCAAAGGAGAAGAAGAGAGTGATAATGCATCAACGAAACGAACATAGTAATTACTATTACTTCTAGTTAGTCGTGCTTATCATCAACTTATATGTAGATTGAGTGACTGGTGCATCTGTTGATTACACACTGTTGCATAATCCAGCAGATAATGATTCTAGATGGATTTTGCTTGTCAATCTCTTTATTATGCACTATGGATTTGTAGAGTTGGACATCAACACATCAGATCGTCATCTAATTCTGCTACTACAATTTTCATTTGCTTTTGATTGATGAACCTACTTGAATATAGTAGTTTGTGCCTTAAATATCTGTTATGTCATGTCAACATTGTCATTGGAAAGATGCGGCAGGTGCTTTGGCAACTTTTCGTATGAACCATGCGACACTTTTTTTAGCACGTTCAACTCTTGATGGTCATGCAGCTCAAGCTCATGATATCATGATCCTATTTCTTTGTGTGGTTCCGACTGAGATGCTCTGCTTGTTATTCCAAATTCATGCGAGTAAATAAATTATGGTTTTGTCACTGCCTATGTTTGGTAATGGAGTGTCTCAACTTGAGCATTGTTTTCAAGCAGCGATGATGTCTTATTCATTATTTCCACTGCGATTTTGAGCAACTTCCGAGAACTTTACCACTTTTCATTGTCTCAATCGTATTGCGCGTGCTTGGCTTCCTAAAAACGCGAGTTTTTCTAACTTCCTTGGTTCCCTATTTGCAAGATTCAAAACAAAGGGAGATCTCACTCACCATTTTAATCAGACATGTTTCACCGAGTGTGTCTCAGGTCATTTTGACTTTCGGCTACTTGGATCTCTGACTAACTTTTGAATTTGTTTGCGCAGGCTGTCTTAGAGCTGGATCTCGAAAACGGGAAACTGGTACTACTGTCCTCGCTCAAGAGAATGATTCTAGGTGACCAAGGGGACAGTGCTACTACGGCTAACAGCTCACAATGTATTCCATTACACAACAACAACAACGTCAACAACAACAACAATTTGATCCTGGGAATGGATAAGCCAGCTCCCTTGTCAAAGGAAGAGCTGGCGATGCTGCAGAAAATTGAAGAAGCAAATAGGTAAGCTCAATAGTCTCATTGACATCAAGTATTCATACGTCAGTCAGTCAGTTAACCTTAGTGTTTGCAATAAAACTATGGAAATGGAAAGCGGAGTAATTGTTCTGGCAAGGATTTCACGAAATTTAAGGTTAAGACAGGGACACGGCATTTTAAAAGTCAGTATAATGAATGCCAGGGTGGTAAAAATTTTAAATTTTTGTATTTAGTGAAAACACAATCTTTTGTTTGTCATTTTGGTACGAATTGTACAATTGGATTCATCAACATCGACTTTTTAAAATTACCTTCGTAAATGCAATGCCACACTTAATGTCTTGTGTGTTCAAACTCAAACGTGGCCTTGTTTTTTGCAAACTGAAGTTGCATTAAGGTTACGGGTCCAGGCTTGACGGAGGCATAATGGAACGGGGTCATTATTGATTGACAAGGTAAACGTGGCATAATAAGCTTAAAAGTGAGTTCTATGGTAAAGTTAAAAGAATGAAAACGCATTGTACAACCTATGTCAACGTCAACCAAGTTACAAACAAAAAAACCCTCGTGCTGTGCTACTGGATTTTCACTAACCTGAGGTCAAAGGCTTTTGTTCACACTAATGACTTCTGCGGTAGATCCTTCTGAATTATCCAATAGTTACCAGAAATTATGATACCCTAGGGAAGGGCACTACAGTGTACTCTTATAAAATCCTGTTTTTAGTTTGTGCTATGGAGTTTTACTTGCGTTAGAGTAGAGTAAGTATCATTGCTGAGTGAACAGGTTTGAGATGAAGACAAATCTATGCCGAACCAATTGTAAACCAATTAAACATTTAATTGCTGCTGTAAAGCTAAAATTATGGTAGCTTGTTTACCTCCTAATTCTTCAACGATTAGTCAGAACAATTTGGAATTTCTTCTAGAAATGCCCCCGTACCTCTAAAATCCACTGAATTACGTCTTCCTGGGTCCAAAAATTAATTTGTTGGGACTAAAGACGTTGGTCATTAGTTTATAATTTTATTAGTACTTCCTCGGAAAGGCGATTACAGGTATTTTGTTTGACGAGTTATTTACGTAACTCTAGGAAAAGTCAACAGTAAAATTCATGTCATGTCACTTCAAATATCCAACAATTTTCAAACCCCAAGAATGTTGAATGTTCCATGCGATAGGCATTTCAGACAGTCCTGTCAGTAAAGGCTCTGAACATGAGTTATTTCATGACAAGCTGCTAAGAGGATAACAACAGGCTGCGTGGGGTATTGTCATCAAAAAGCATTGTGACCTATCAATGAGAGCATACCTATTGCCATGTCACGCAACGCAGGTTTATGCTGTGCTGTGGGCTCAATCAAAAGTTGTCCAGCACAGCAAAATGAATTGTATTTAAATTTAAAATTCAAATCCCCATATAGATTGGCACATAAATGGAGGAAAATAATTCAATTTTGCATGTTTAGCATTTAATAGTCAAAGCAATTGAGAAGTTAAGTTAATGCTCGGTGGCATTATTATTATTAATTTTGTTGTTTAGGTATATAATTGTAGAAAGCAAGGTAATGGCTTTTGTAACATTGTATACTTGAATATAATTGCCAGTAATGTAAATAATATTATTTCTGGTCCCTCATTATTCTACTTTAGTCACTACTTTCTGAATAAGTTTGCGCAGATACTTTTACAACTCCAACCTGTTCACAGCTCCCCATAAGTCCAAAGTGGCATTGTGGAGTGTAGGATTGGCCTTTGTTGCCTTGTCTTTGTGATAACAAAACGAACCACATAAATTGAATTAATCTATAACTTCAGAACGTGAGGTTTTACTACACACAATAGCAATAGAGTTTGTGGAAATTTATGAATGGAATACCATTAGCTAGCGTTCCCTGCTCCGACGACTGTTTTCCAGATTAAGTTGGACTCTCAAGTTTTGATGTGTTCATATAACCATTTGGGAAGGTGTGGCAGGAAAAAGCAAGAAGATAATTGAACGTTATTGCCTATAATCTAGAGAAAGTGGGGAAAGGGAAAGGCTAAATAATAGGCGTGTCATGTTCTCAAATACGAGAAAATTTTGAAGATGACTCTGAATTATGGTTATTGCCGAACTTAACTTGACGTGTCTGAGTTCTTGTGAACAGTAATATGTTGGTTCGAGGGGAAACTTGTTAGTCTTTGTTACATTTACAAAATGAGACTGATGTGAGTGGGCTAGAGTTATTAAGCACGGCCAAGAAGTGGGGCTCATATTTTATTCATCATCGCCATGAACGAATAAACTGAGAAGGAAGAGAGACAGAGAGAAAGCAAAACGAATTGGAATTGGGTTTCCGTTGCTGCAGTTTTAGTGAAAGTGTGTTATTCTCATTGCCACCTTTTATGGATTTATGTATTATTAACCGGGTTATAGTCATCATCATCACTCACCGCATTCTTACCGTGCTAGGGTGCGTGAGAAATCTATTGATGATAAGAAGCACGTCGGACTAGCTGAAGATATCCTGTTACATATAATGAGAAATGGATGAAGTGAATTCTTATAGATAATGAAGAGTCATAAAAAAAACTGTGTCAGATGAGAGATAAATCTTGTTAAACCCAAGAAGACCCTAATTAATTGCCAGGTTGCTACAATAACGTTACAGTTACAACTACCTCTGCTGGACACAAGTGGTGTAATAGTAATGATGATAATGAATGCAGAAGGAATAATAGGAGCTGTACTGCGAAAAATGAGTATATCAGGAGACTCGTCTTCCGGTGTGTCCTCCAGCAGTCCACTGTCGATTTCACCGAGAGAAAGTGAAACAACGGGGCAATTTTCCATGAATAGTTTGAATATGCAGCACAAGGACGTCTCGCTCCTCTCCTCGTCAACAGAAATGAGGGAGAGGTCATCAATGCCATTCACGTCACCCCGTCCCCTTATTCGAATTATGGTGGAGCCATTCGTTTCAGACGACGACTATGAGGAGGAAGAGGACTCCTCGATTTTCTTGGAATTGAGTGAAACTGGGACTCGTTTGTCAGACAAGACTTTGATTGAAATTGACGGCATTATTGACGATTGTGGCATCATGGTATCCTGTGGTGAAGTAGGCAATTCTTCAAGAGATGGTCACCCTCCCTTTGGTCAAGATCTAATCCCCGGCTCTGCAGCATATGAGGATAGAATGACAGCAGAGAGAGTCCCTTCCTCCCCTAGTCGTTCCAACTTATCAGACGAGTCTGAAGGTGACGCTGAGGACAGGCATAGCGGAAGTGGTGGACAAAAGGAGACGAACGGAAATCTGAAAGTTGAAGGGGGTAAACCGAGACGACGGAATACTATTGCAGATATTTTTAGATGGTAATCACTACGTGGGTCATAAAGCCTTGAATTAATATTGAGTGGTGGGTGTGATGATGGTATACACTAGTTCTTGAGCAATAGTTGCCTTGGTGTTATGCATTTATATGTACCAATTTTGAGAAAAGAAAGCATCCAAACTTTATAACTTTTTTAACAAGGTGTTTTTCCCTATTTGTTTCAGGTTAATAGAGTCTGATTCAAAGTCATTCAACTCCCTCCAAGGTGCCAGCAATCATTCCCGCAAGAGTTCCGACACTTCAGAACTGTCTCTCGAACAAGGATCTGAAAAGGGGTGCGAGGATACTGAGGAAGATCTATGGATCACGTGGGGACGAATTGTAAACGAATGGGATACGTACTGGAAAAAGAAGAATCCATTTGTTCGGGCAAGTTTTTGACAACTTTGGGGTGACTTGAGATTAATGTTTACTTCTCATGTTATCCAGGAGTTGGTGAAGCGAGGCATCCCTCATCACTTCAGAGGGATAGTGTGGCAACTGCTTTGTGGGGCTCATGATTCACCAGATAAGGCAAAATATGCGGACTACATTAAAGCTACATCAGCTTGCGAAAAAGTGAGTGCACATCGTCTTTTCCAAACAGTTTTCTTTCAATAGTATTGTTGCTTTGTAGGTTATTCGTCGTGATATTGCGAGGACATATCCAGAGCATGAGTTTTTTAAGGAGAAAGATGGGCTAGGTCAAGAGTCCCTTTTCAATGTGATGAAGGCTTATTCACTGCACGATCGTGAGGTTGGCTACTGTCAAGGCTCGGCCTTCATTGTGGGATTGCTGCTGATGCAAATGCCCGAAGAAGAGGCCTTCGCTGTTGTTGTGAAACTTATGCAGGCAAGTTCTAATTCAATCATTCCTCAATAATGAACTCCAAATTCCAAATCAAAATTACACAATTTTTATACAGGATTATAGACTAAGAGAGATGTTCAAGCCCTCCATGGCCGAGTTAGGGCTATGCATGTATCAATTGGAGATGTGCGTTCAGGTATGTCTCATTGTATCGATATGGTTATTAGCTGGGCGTGACATGACGTCGTGAAATGAAAATATTTCATTCAGTTGCATAAAGTAATCATGATTATGCAATTAAAAAATATTATTGTAATTTTGATAGGAACAACTGCCTGACCTCCACGTCCACTTTCAGTCTCAAGGAGTGCACACTTCTATGTACGCGTCCTCATGGTTCCTCACCATCTTCACGACGAGTCTTCCTTTAGCACTAGCATCGAGGATCATGGATATGTTTTTGATGGATGGAATTGAAGTTGTTTTTCGTATAGCTATGGCCATCCTCGTAATTGCCAAGAACGAACTCCTTTTCTTAGATATGGAAGGAGTCCTAAAGGTATTGTTACAGTGAAATATTTTACCTTGTTGTTATGTTGCTCATGCTTCAATGTTTGACCTATTATCATGGTTTAGAATGTGCAAAAAGAACTTCCTACAAGAATAGAGGCTGACCAAGAGTTGCTATTTACCACAGCGGCTCAAGTGAAGTATAATGCTAAAAGAATGAAAAAGTTGGAGAAAGATTATGCAGCTATGAAAACCAAGGAACAAGAAGAAATGGTGGAACTCAGGGTAGGCTTTGCATCATGAGTCCTAAACACTTGAATACATGACATTTGGTTTGAACTTTAGCGTCTTCGAACAGAGAATAAATTACTAAAGCAACGAATTGAAGTCCTTGAAACGGAGTCTTCCGAGCTGGCCAACAAGCTCATCCAGGGTCAAGTAGGTCGTGCCGAAGAGGTAGAAACCACATTCGCCTTGAAGAGAGAATTGGCGGCTGTCCGGCAACACTACATGGAGACTATGAAGCAACTCGAAACTGTGACCCAGCAGTACCAACACCTTCTCCTAGTATTAGACGAGACGGTATGTTTTGCCTATAGCAATGTAAAAAAATCACACAAATTTTGAAATTTCGGTTTCCAGAACTCAACGAAACAGACCTCGATGGATGAAATCTCTTTGAAAGCGGAACTTCTAAAGCAGAAGGAGGAGTTAGTTCACTGTTTACAAAATGAATTGGTTGAAGTTAGGCTGCAGGAAGCGGAAAATGCCGTCATCATGTGTGACCTGCGAAGTCGAATCCAAGACGTGGAAGAAGAAAAGAAAAAGCTCAGAGAGTCAGTGGTGGATAATTCTGTCGCACATTTGCAAGAAGAGCTCATAGCTGTTAAGTTGAGAGAAGCAGAGGCCGCATTGTCATTGAAAGATTTGAGAGGAAAAGTGTCCCTTCTCACTTCTCAATGGCAACGACATTTGATGGTAACTTGAATTCACATCTCTTCCATTTTGTCCTGGTTCTAACAGCAGTGGTTCAATTATTAAAAGGAACACGATCACGACAGTGCTATGGAAAAGAAAGGAACAGGAACGCCGCTGGGCAGCTTGTTCACGTCAAGTAAAGTAGAGGTTCAGCGATTGGAGGAAGAAGTGATGACCCACAAATTACGGGAAATGCAATCTGTAATTGAACTTAAGGAACAGAGACTGAAAATAATGGAATTAGAAACTCAGGTAAATTTCCTCTTGAGAAGCTGTAGCTTCAAATGAATTGCTAAAACATTGATAATTGTTCCATAGGTTCAAGTCACCTCTAACCAACTGAGACGTCAAGAGGATGAGACCAAGCGTCTCCGTGAGGAACTTGACATGGCATGGACCCAAAATAAAGAGATGCAGGCTAAATTAAGAGACGAAAGCCGAAGATATTCTGATTTGGAGTCAAAATTGAAAGAGGATTCAGTGCACGCTAGGATAAAGGATGCTGAAAAAAGTCAAGTGAGTAGGAGTTTAATTCAAACCATTGAAAAAGAAGATTGACTCTGAATTTGATTATGCTTCTTCTATTTCCAGAGAATGTTTGATCTTTCTCAAATAATCTCATCTCTTAAAATGAAGAACCAAGAACTTTTTGCGGAAAAGGAGCTAATGCGAGACCGCACGAGTGTCTCATCACGCACAAGTGAAAGTAAATCAGACGGAGACAGATCCGATTCTGAGTCGGATCCTCAAGAGCGTGATAGGGATCGCCTAAAAGAGTTGAATGATTCCATTTCTAGCCTAAATTCTCATTTAAATAGTTACAAAGAACCTGTGACGCCGTTGGAGGAACTCACTTTCAAGCCACCGACGGCAATAAATGGTTCCTGGGAGTCTTCGAAACTTCTTAATGGGCATAGTCATAGTCATCAAGGGAGTCTGACAAATGGTACAGAATAAGTCAAATGCTAGGGGAATTGAGTATAGCTAAATTCTTTGGGCAGCTTGTCTTCATAGGCCGTTAGTTGACTCGACGTGTTGTTGGCTAGGTATTTAAGAATTATGTCAAAAAGTATATTAATCTGTGATCGTAGGGAGTGCTGCAAAAATAGTGCTAAATACCAAGTTCCCTTCAGCAATTAGCATTAAATAGGACCAAGTATGAAAAATATATTTGCTGCAGCTTTTGACATGTTAAGTTACCGAATACTGCGTTAATTCTTTTTAAAACACAAAATGTCATTCGTTTTACTGCACCGATCGACATTTTCCGTAGTGATGATTCGATATTTACTAGAGCATTCTAAGGAATTATCGTCAGAAAGTATTATCTGCACAATTCGCAATTCCCCTCGGCTTTAATTTAACCAAACCAAAAACTATACTTCGATCCCTAATCTGTAAATATCACACTTGTGTCATTATCCTTACTTACAATTAGTAGTTAACAATTGCAAGTTTGAAACTTCATGTGCAATCTCAACTTGTCCAGAAGGCTGGCTAATAATAATCGCTTTGCTCATAGTTCGGTTGTTGTATGCGTGTCAATGTCAATCTGTGTAAACTAAGTTGATACTACTGGTAGTGGTGAAGCCTGTATCATTTGTGTGCTATGACAACTATAATTTACCATTAACGTTTTATGTGAATTATGTAGTGGTGCTTTCGTTTCATCGTATTTGCAAATTCTCCTGTGTCCGTTTATTGATTTCACGTCATCAATATTTAGTCATTGTCGAAGGTGTCTATGTATAATATTTAGCAATCTGATAATTATTTTTCGTTACTTTAAGACTTTTTGTACTTGGTACTTAAACTAATCATTGTGCATGAAACTCACACTGATACGTATGTCAATTTTTGAATTCCTCAAAGAAATAAAAACCTATAAAGTCATACAGAATTATGAACCCTTCAACTCTGATTCTATAATATTGAGAAGTCTATAATATCGATGAATCCACTGATGGTCCCTTTTGTCTACAAATGTTGTAAATGCGCATCTCCCTCCTCGTTACAGGATGATGTTACCTACTTTGGAGGTGGGTTGAAGTCAGGAAATGCTCCTGGGACAAGAGAAGTGGAACGTAGCCCCCGCAAACCAAAGTTGATGGGATATTGATTTTGTTAGAATGGGGTGCTTTTAACGATGATAATGAGACAGAGAATGTTTCCAATTCTGATTTTTATCCTAATGGCATAGAAAGAGTTAGGCACGTCTGCACAGTTCAACGATTACAAAATATATAGCCCTCCTCCTGCCATTGTTGAGCAGAGAAATATGATTATAGCAACCACCCACCCACAGCACGGACATGGATTATGAACTACAACTGTACACTTGGGCATAATTTGCCTCCATTGGGTCTTCCCCAAGAGTGTCTGTAATGTGTGGTTTCTGAAAGGAAAGATCATGTCCAATGAAGTGAAAGCACTTTTACTTCCTCTCCCTCATCTCATCTCCCTCTCCTTCTACCGGAGAGCGAAGAATGAGTGGGCTTTGTTGTATCAGGTAGGCTAAAGTGGTGGAATGAAGTCATGCATAATAAGTCCGAATGAATTATGCGATATTGATATGGAATCTGAGGCTATGGCTGGTCGATGCCAGACTCTAAATCAAACCTGCAAAATTTTAGGTTATTCCCTCAGTTTAGTTCTGCTTCAGCGAAGTTATCAAGAACAAAGCCCCACTCGAGTTCGCCAAAACATATTTTTATTTTACTTTTTGATGGAGATATAAAATGTTAAATCATTGGGGATAAATGGCGAAGGGAATCGGGCACGTTATTTTGATAATCAAAGCTATTTTAACAAGAGTGATATTTGGGACGCATGGCTTCATTGCTATTTGGAGGGTCACCACGATTAAAAAAGACCCATACTATTGGTACCTCTGTGCCACACTTTTGGCATTGGCGTTTGAAGGTGTTTTCACCTTGACAATTAAGAAAAACCAGGAATGGAAGTGGTAAGTACGCTTTTCCTAAATTTGCCTTACCAGCCTGGCAGTTACTAAACTACTTTTGATGATGATTACCATCATAGGTTTTGTCCCAGCGTATTCTTCTACCTCTGCAGCGTGGTGCCTGCAATCTGGGTGATAGAAGTGGATAGATTTGATAGAAACATGGAAATACATCGACTAAAGCAGTTGAAGCAAAACTTGACGATGACACTGGCGGCTAACGTTTCAAAAAGCAATGAAGAATTGGCAGCAATTAATACTTTTGGCGTGAGTTAATTTTTGGGACCTTTATAGAACCTAGAGGAGGAATTCAACTGCCAAATCCTTTATATCATTTCAAGTAATATAGATTTCTTTGTTTTCAATTTTGATTGATGTTATCGTTGATTGATTGGGTTTGTCAATCTCTTGTTAATCTTCTCTAATCGTACACTCCTACCACAGCTAGTTCAGTCCATAAGATCATTGTCTCAGCGTGCCCCAAAGTGATAACGGAAGGGTAACAACTCGGGTTGAGTGAAATCCAAAATCCAACAAAATACGTATACCCCGTACTGGCATCAAAAGCTAAGATGTTTTTCCAAAGTATTGTCTTCTTTTCTGTGATAGTAGCTGTGACAGATAAGGATATAACTTTACCACCTTCATCGTAAAAATAGAGCTCCATCTCATTTGAATAAATCACCGATTGATATGATAAAACTTAATATTCGACGGATGAATCTTTAAACGAGAACATTATCCCATGTG
>JAQIWU010000874.1:0-20804 GCA_034696445.1 Isotomiella minor | reverse complement strand
GAGCTAAAATAAAATAAAACAAAACAAAGCGACATTTTCTCTTTCTCTTCTTAACTCTCCAGGAAAGAATACAACCGGAAAATGTTTGTTTCATATGCGAAACGTTTGGGTGAAACCTGTATTTTTTTATATTTCAAGTACCTACCTAGCCAAAGGCAGGGAAACTGAGTATGGAGTTTATTATGATATGGCTCAAAAATATCTATTCGATGCGGTGGAAAGAAGGAATGTTGGGTTAGAGTTACCTTTTTCTAATAAGCATTTGAAACTTTTGTTATATCAGCAGGAGTGGTATTTTTATAGCTCAAGGCTCCTTGTGTAGTTACCTCTTAATGGGGAATAAAAGTGGAAGTAGATGTCACTCAAAACCACGTTTACGATCGTTCCAACGATTCCAAAATGTACAAAAAGTCCAATAAAAAGTGTAGTTTTTATCCCAACTCATATATTTTTAGGCGTCATATTTTACCATTTATTTGTAGTAAAGTGACATTCCTAAGCAGGAGTCATCCTTTCTGTATAGTTATAAAAATGGACTTTATACTCTCAACTTACCTCCTCGAACTCTGCAGGATAGCGACAGATCCGATCCCTCCCTTAATGGACCAATTGAGCTTGTAAGTAATCTCCCCGTTGCATCGTGAATGGCCACCGTCTCAGGAGGCACTACAATGCATTAAAACAATAAATCAATATTGAATTATTTTGAGGCTTTCTGGAAATAGAGGGATGGATTCATCAGGGAGGACATCATTATTATCAACAAAATATTTCCCCAGAAAATAAACTTTTTTTGAAAAGTTTTGATTGTCCTTCGTTGTTTCAACGATTCATTTATCAATATTGAGATAGTCGACTGACGAAGCTTCACACCAGAGATATATGGAGTGAATGCATGGAAAGAAATATGGGGAAAAGCCAGTGTTTTGAAAGGGAAAAGAGAAAGCGAGGGGAAGGAGAAAGCAAATTGCAGTCGTTCAACCAATGGATACTGTAGATACTCCAACCACTTTCTCTTGAAAACGTGACTCCAACAAACACTCAAATTCATGTATGATGATGGCAATAGCAATCTACGTTAGGTCCAATTTTCCTATCCATCCATCTCTGAATTACTTATTATGTAATGGTCACCCTTCTACAGTTGGTAGACCTGCGACCTCGTCTCTTCAATTCTTTCGGTTGGACCATTAAGGTAAATAAAGTTATGAAAGGCGAAGAGAGATATTCCCTTGTTTCATAAGAAAGACGCAATTGATTTTTTTTCATCCTGACAAAAAAATAAGGAGCGGAAAGCCCAAAGTTTCTCTAACGTTGCAGGATTTTTCGACACTACTATTTCCCTTCTCATGTATTAATCTTGACAAATGTCCTACTTTCTCCAGACTCCGATTCAAAATTCTTGTGGCGTAGTTGATGATTTAGCTTAAGGTTTAGGGGAGGATACGAGGATTGGTGCGGGCATATCATATCATGTCAGACTACTAACTGAATGTAACAAACCAAGTCACCACAAACTTTCAAACTTTTTTCGTTTTAACAAGGAATGACGTTGGTGAACGTGGATTGTCTTCATATTTCTATGCGATGTCTACGCAGGTTATATGAAGTACGTTACTGCAGCTACTAATGACGAGGATGGAGAAAGGTAAGGTAAGGTTGCCCTGAAATAGACGGACTTACCAAGGACGGTTAGGTTGAAACGGAAGTTTCTTGTTGGTGAGTTGCGGAAGTCGACTCTGCACCGGTAAACACCTTCATCGCTCAATTTGACATTTTCGATGACGAGTCTTGCCGGCTCTGTGACTGTTCTAAAGTGGGCTCTTGTGCCAAACCATTGAGTTGAAGACCAGTGTCTTGCATTGGAAAAAGGTTTTCCACGGACGTCCAAACTGTCATTCAGAGTAACCAAAAAGAGAAAAACATGTAAGATTTATGACTTTAATTCTCTCCACCACCACCAACAACTTTGACCGAAACTGCACCGCAGCCTTGTTCCTTGTTTTTGAAACTTCTTTTATAAGATGGCTATAAGCACTAGTGGTATCTGATACTTTTATCGCAATTCTTTGTATTCCCATTCCTTCACATCGGGTGCTATCTGAAAGGGTTAAACTGGGGTCTGGCCCTTTCCGTTTGCATTCCTTGGCTGTCGTCCCAATCCTTGAAACGGGGTTAACCGGCCGTTGAAATGACAATACATTTTGGAAAGGAATGAATCAGTTTGAAAAGAAAGCGACATTTTTCTGCCACGGATAGAGGTCACACTGGCAATAATGCTGCATTGTGTTGACGTGTCGCTGGCATTTCTTTCACTCCACTTATTTGGCATTATGGAATGGGGGACATTGCAATGTGGCAATAAGAAAAAGGGTCTTATTACATCCATCACTCACAATGTTCGGGCAAATTGAAACAAAATGAAACCGTCCTCCCTTGAGGGAAAGACACCTCTAGGATAATAAACTAAACTGACAATTCTAAGACCCTCGTTAATCTAACGTCTTATTGGAAAATGTGCTCAAGTGTTGAATTACATGAGGTCGTACCTGTAAATGGGTTTTCCAAAGTCGTCTCTAAACCAGAACACCATGTGAACGGAATCGTCTCTTCTTAATGGAAGGGGTGCTACATCACAAGGTAACTCAGCTCTCCCTCCAACCACTGCTTCAACCTCAATTTCTGGCACAGCTGAAATTAAATAATATTTTTAATTAGATACACAAATATCAATAGCACAACGCCCAAACGCAGCGGAAATCAAGATGATTTTAGTGCTCTACTTTTCTCCCTCTGGGAGTGTATAGGTAAATGATGCTATTGCCGTTTACCTCTACAACCTAAAACCTACATCCCATCAAGCAATTTGGTAATGTCTTCAGGAAAGAGAAAATTGTACAAAATAAAACATGGAACATTAAACTAGTCCATTACGCAATTAGTCTTAATTATTATTCCTTTTAAAGATTGCTCCTGAAGTTCTGAGGTCGTTTGAAGACAATTTTATAGTACTACATACTACGAGAGAGTAAGCAGCACTCCACCAAGCAAGAAAATACCGGTCACAGAGTATCAAAATATTCCCCTTTGACTTTTACTACTGTTGTTCAATACCTATACTGTATGCAAATGGTCTGGCAGTCGCCCACCTTTCACTCGTAATAATCTCTTGTGATATATGACTCACATAAACGTGTGCATTCCAGAGATACTGCTTTTTACTATCTGTGATCACGCCACTTTAATCAATGCTTCCACAGTCTTGCTCCTGTTTCCCCCGTAGTTTGTTATGTTGGTAATAATAATGAAGGGACACACCTTTCCATCATTTGGATGGAGTTGAAATTAAAGTGTGGGTTTATGCGTGGAAATAAATCCCCAAACAACAGCCATTGGGTCGTATGTAGATATGTGCGTTCTTTGGGCAGTGTGTAGGTAATAATAATAATAATAATGAAAGAAGATGATAAGAAACTTTCTGTGGTTATGGGGGAAAGTTTTTGTACCCCATTGACATTCCACATTTGACTAATGTGTAATTCAACAACTTCAATTGCAGATGAAAAATACGTATTTCAATGCTTACAAATTGTTATTACAGTATTCCTGTAACTTGCCTTTCATAAGCCCCATGAAAGGCAGTCTCAATGGCAAAATACATTTAATATTGTTTTGTTGCAGCTTCAAGCGGGGATGTTTTTTTATTCGACTTCAATTAACTCCACATTTAAAGAAAGTTAATTCCATTTCCATCCTTTCTTAATAGGGGAATTACAGCCTTACATATACGCAATAACGGAAGAGGATTAGCTTCTTCAGCTAAAATTTATCCCTCATGAACACTAATTTTTCTCCCTTAATGCCCATCCGTCCCTCGTACCCTTGTTTTCCTACCTCCTTTTAAGTACAAGAAACAGGAAATGGTCACACAACCTTGCCAAAAGAACAGTCTTTTTAGAAGAAAGTCAAGGATTTAGGTTCAAGAAGGTTAATTTATAGTAAGTGGTAGGAGCAAAAGAAAAGAAGAAAGAAATGCTGATATAATGATCCCTATATAGTGAAAAAACTGGCAATTCCTTGTACTTTCACTTCACACAGAGAAGTCAGATGGTGAAAGACTTTCAGCAGTTCTGGAGGAGGCCAAGGAAACCTATAAGACAAGGGGCAGGTGCTGTGCTTGTGCTATTTTAAAAATATCCTTGAATGAAATGAAATGATGAGTTAAGCATTGAATTCTATACCATTTGAGTCTAACTACAGAAAGGAGAAAGCTGAAACGGAATCCGTAAGTATGGTAGAGAGAGAATTAGTGTCAGAAACTGCGAGAAAAGTTTAATTCCTCAGAGGATCAGTTTTGGCAAGGGGAGATACTCAACTTCACTTCAACTCAAAATAGCTAGGTAGGTTTTCTATAGGAAGCCAAACTAGTATAGAGTTACATAAGGAGAAGGTTTCAACATGAATGAAAGGAGAAAGTAAGGAGGCTGTTGGTGGTAATTTCTCCATTTCTTCACATTCTGTCTGCTTACATAATATCTGTCATGTTCAAGGGAAAGAACATCGTTTTGAAAGGCTAATTAATTAATTTAATTAACTCAAGAGGAGGACTTGGGGGAAATGGATGAGTATTGGTGGTGCGGACCCACTCGTATATAAACAACGCAGGTACAAAAACATTAAATTAGCAAAGTATATCTAAGAGAAAGCAGGAAGGAGGGCATTGCCTTAAACCCAACAACACTTCTTCTACTTCTGCCCTGATTAAATGCCCAACTGTTTCTTGTGACTTTTATGGCTAAACAATAAAGAATAGATCTTATCTAAATTGGACTTTAGAGTTGTGAGGTTCTCTATCCTGAGTCAAATGTGTCTATGGTCTGGAAGCAAGTGCCAATAGAAAAGAGGGAAAGTCAAAGTTTTCATTTGCGAGGGAATAAATATAGTGAGGACGTATTTACTGCAAAAGTTCATGGCTATGGTGAAACAAAGGTTGGTTTATTTTCACTCCTTTCCTCAAGAAACCCTCTGAATTCGCTATTCCACCTGACTTTCACCCGCATACCGCCATACATTTAAGTGAGGGAAATAAGTGGACCAAGTCAGAAAGGCACCTTATTTGCTTCTCTCTCTCTCTCTCTCTCTCTCTCTCTTTCTGCACAATTTATAGGCGCATAACGTAGGGGGGACCAGAGGGTTGCATTATAGCCTGTTCCAGAAAGTTTAACTTGATTCAAAATGGAAAAGACGTTGTGAGTGTTAAAGTTGTTACTTGTAACGTCGTAACTGTTAGATCTGCTTGAAATAAAATGTAGTCAACTCTCACTTCAGTAACTAAACCGAGAGTAGGTTAGGGCGCCTGGGTGCTATCAGCCCACAAAACTATACTGCTGCCCCGTTCTTCTTTCCTTTCCGTATTATGGTCTGGTTGCTTTTCTCAATCTGCCTTCCTCCAACGTCTTCCCTTTCCTCCTTTCCATTTTTCTCTAAAGCCCTTCCAAACAACTCAAGTCTACCCACCATCCCTACCAGCAGAAGCAAATACCTACGTAAGGCAAACCAGCCTACAGAGTCCAAGTCTCTGCTCTACTTTTCACAGATCTTGATCCTTGATCTGGATTTTAGATGAGAGTGAAACCGACTTTGACTTGAGATCAGACAACGCAACGTGGAGAAAGGCGGAAGCAAGTGAAGGTGGTAATGGCAACATGACTCACTCAAAACACCATCCCATCCTCACCAACTCTTCTTTTTTTTTCTTCTTCCTCTTGTGTAAGTCTACATCAGCTTAAACCCATGGACTTGAAATTATTGGCCATTCACTATTTGTCAGTCAGTTCTGCTAAGTTAAGCTCAAAAAAAGATTCCACTCAACCCCGCACCGACCGACCATACCATAAGACGTCAACCATCCATCCACCCTTACCTTCACTCCTCTACTTTTCATTCCACGCACTGCTCCTCCTGCTATCGGCTCCATCGGGAGATGGATAAGAAAAAAACTGTATTTCTTGACTTTCTTCACGAGTGAAAGTTGCACGTAAGCCAGCACTTATGTTATGTAAGTATAGTCAGTGATAGCATTCATCCTCCTTGTGCTCTGATTCCGCTTGGCACATTTCGCACTTTAGTTCCCTTCTATACTCCTTCGTGTACCTGTTAACCTAGGAAGGAAGAAAGGAAGGCAGGCCTTTCCTCCAACTCCTGATGCCTATGAGAGAGAGAGAGAGAGAGAGAGAGAAACTAGCTTTACAAGAAGGTAATAAATATTTCATATTTCATCTACGTTATTCCCTTTTCATCATTTCCCCTACCCTTTATAAAAAGCGGATGGAATGTGTCACATAAAACTTCCGGATAGAAACCAGTCCGGGGAAAGCATTCCAACTTAACTTACTACCCGACATAACATCATTTATAAATTCCCTCAACATTAAAATCCTCTTTTTTCTTACTCCCGAGAGAAGTGTCTTACAAACTCAGGGCAGGACAAAAGCCAAACATTAAAAGGCAATTTGAACAATTAAATGCTAAAGATTTGAAGACTTTCTCCCTTCACTTTTGTGCAATGTGGAAAGTGCTCTTTTATAAATAAATGTAGCATCTGGCAAAGTGCATAAGTATAATTGGCATGATCCAGCAGGTAGGAACGATGCTCAAGGATGAAAGAATAAAAATGGCAATAAAATATGACAAAAATAAAAGGGGGATAGCAACATTCCAACTTTTGGAATGGTTCCCGTGTGAAAAAGACTATAGAATGTGAAAAAATGTATTCCTATAAAAGCAGTAAGTGACACGCACATATAAACATTAAAATTCGGTTGTGATGCATCCGCATTCAGAAATGACGAAGGCAGAAATACTTCTCATCTCCCTGAGACCGTTGTTGTTGGTGCTTTCTCTGTATGACATTTTTTGTATCGATTCGTTCCATCCTGAATGGGACTACAACTTCCTCTGGCTCAGCTTTATGCAGTTCCAACCTTCAAACAAGTATTTCAGTGCCAACCACGTCGGACAAGAAATCTTTAGCAGGAAAACGTTTAACGTTTCCGTTACAAAATTACTACCTAGCACATTCAACATTCCAATGTAAGCATAGGTAGGGAGGGGAAAAAGTGCATGAATTTGCTATTTGTACCTCCCGTAGCATGTAGCGAATGGTTTCCCCCTTCCACAGAATGACGGTTAGCTTCAAGCCTCAAAAAGTTCCAGAATGGTTTAACGTTTCCGAGGCAATTTTTCTTTTAGAACATTATCAGTCATCAGCCTTGGGTTGTAAAGCAGTTGTGAAATCCTTTAAAGCTACTACCACGACTCTCAGAGCAAAAAATTAATGTAGGGCAAGAATGTGCTTCATCTCATCACCTTATCATAATGGGTCGACCCCACTCACTCCAACACTTTCGGAAAAGTTACGGTGGACTAGTTTCACTATAGTTTTACTTATCTATTCCACTCGCAGCTCAAGCCGGTGGCGTTTTGCAAATTTCCTTCAACTCAAAGTGTTTGAAACTTTATGATTCATTTTTTTGTGCTGAAATTTTTAGATGAGTAATGGGAAGGAATGTGCGGTCTCTGCTTGGAGCCTTGAAGAGTTCCCCTCCTTCCTTCTCATGCCATGCCACACGGTGGGTTCTTCAAGCTTCCTTCTTGTGCCTCCAACAGATCGCCAATTTTGCCCAAGTATGGAAGTGAGGAGAAAGCATTTGGAAGGATGCAGCAGGAAGAAGGCGGATGTGGCTTTCGACGGTGGAATAAAGCAGTAATTTATGGCATCTTGAGGCCGATATAATCAATTTATTGGAGGCATGCCATTACATACGCCGCACTGTTCTTTTGGAGGCGATCAAACTTTCTTTTATAAACATCCATTCCGAAAAGTATAAGTATCCGTTTCAAAATAAATGCGCCTCGCTTTAAAAGGATAAATGTAGGCAATATATATCCTTTGGTTCCGTATGCAGGGGGAAGGAGAAAGGAGATTTATGACATGATTTCACCTTGTCTGTGTCTTAACCTGACAATGTTTATGACGTCCGCTGTAGCCCAACGAATCATAATAATCATTATATAGGTGACTCTAGAAAGTGTGCCGTGCCCTGTGTTCAAGGAAATGGAAACCTTTAAACAAGTCTGAAGGTTGACAAGATATGCGGTGGCCTGTTTGATTTATTAGCCTTTAAGTTTATGATAAAATAAAGAGGTAAAAAAGTTTGAAATGGATCCTTCTCATCTTTCACTAAAAATTAGCCTGAACAAGTCTGCAAATTGCCCCTTAAATACCAGTTCGAATGTACACAAGTGATTCTGCTACAAAACTGGGTCGAGTGAAAGTAGTGAAAGCATCAGTAGAGGGGACCAATGTCTGCCGTAAGTGCGGTATATTGTGACGATTTTAATTGGTATTTATAAACGATGAATGTTTTATGACGCAATATAACTATTTGTTAAAGAGAGGGAGAACGTATCAGGACTGCTGTTGTGGATTCTGTGTGGAGAAAAAGAGAAAACAAATCAGGGAATTAGATTTGGGACGCTGATACCGCGTTTGGGGGTTGTCAATGTGCGGAGATGTCATAAATAAATTGTGGCAATTTCAAACTCAATTCCGCAGTCCCACATCTTCCCATGCCTTGGCTGTGTTTTCTAAATACTTTATGCTTCCATTTTCCATTCCAATTTAACCCAAGTCAAAATCAAATGTATGAGTCGAGACTGTGAACTCCTTACGAACTCCACTCCACACACTATCATATCTACATTTTACACTCTCTTACTGCAGATTGCGTAAATAATAACGCTCCTATGGAATGTATTTCAAGAGGAAAAACACTTTTTGGCCACACGACAGTTGACAATAAAACTGCTGGGAATAAACGAGTAGTTGCTTTTGAAGTCATAGAATTCCTCACCCCTGTGAATTCCCATATATTGTATTGTCCTTTAACAGAAGGAAAGAAAAGAAGAGTGAATGAGTATCATCTGTTACGATATCAAACTGTCCATTCAATATTCCTACGCTTTAGAGAGTTAAGTTAATATGCAGGATATTGAGATTGCTTCCATTTCAATGATTCCTAGAGGATACCGTGAAGCATAGTAAATGATACATTCCTTGTTTTCTCTTCTACAATGGAAATTGGAAATGCAGCATGTTGGTGAAAGTGGGAACTTTTTTAAACACACACGGGTCTGCGCTAAGCTTATATGCTCACATTCATTCTTATGACTGGGCATTTGGCTTCTACTCCAATGCCACTGATCCATAAAACGGCAAAGAAAAGACCATTGTCATGATGATAATGACTAGTATTGTTTCAGATCTTGTTCACTCATAATATTCTACTTTTTGACGGTGAAGCTAACCATTTTATACGACGATCAATGTGCCATTTGTATCAATTGCGTTTTAACGATAGAACAGGCTGGACTTTAACTCGAGATTAAAGTATTAAAGGTAAAGTACTCTAATAAGTGACGACAAACCTGCAATGTGTACTTTTGCAATCATTTAAACACCGCGAAAGTATCGTCGCGTTATCCAGAAGACATCGTCTGGTTAGGCCTACACATGTCAGGAAGGAAGAGTACAATGAATACAAGTCTCTCTAGGGACGCATTGTGTTTTAGAGCTGTGTGTAGCAAAGTATCTATCTAATGCCGTGGTGATACTTGAATTGTGATGCATGCAAATATCCACGTACATGTCGTGATGCGATAGGATGATACACGATTTGTGTTCTTCTCGTCTTTTGTGTAGAGGAAGCTATGATACGACACGACGTGTCTCAACTCAATTTCCATTTTGACGCCTGAATAACTTACAACAGAGACTCGAGGCAGCTTCATTCTGTCTCCCTGCTTGACTTTCACTTTCACTTGCTTTGTGTGGTGCTTGCTTGTATTCACAGCCCTAAGACAACTCAGGCCTGCAGCACGATCAGACCATAATCTACAACAAAACCAGTTGTTAGCTGATTTTATTTTAAACCAACCAACCTAAGTGAGTGACGGAATGATTGCCCTGCTTAGTCTCACTTGCCATTCCATTAGGAATCGTGGGTATAGAGGCGAAGGAAGGAACGACTGCTTCAAATGGAATGAGGTGTTTTCAAGCTGCCAGTTAAATCCAGTAAAGACAAACCTCCAGCCTTGCTACATCACTTAGGTGAGAGGGAAAGTAGCAAAAGGCAGGAATGAGTGACACTTAGATCTGTCTCTCCTGCCAGTGGGAGGAGAGGGCACATCCCCCTAGTTTTCAAACTTGGGATCAAATGCGTGGAGTCTCATTGTCAGAGAGACAACAAATACACGTTCCACATGATGAAAATAAAATAATGGAGTTATTCAGTCAGAGTCATTTTAAGGATGTGTGTGTAGGCGGAGTGTCAGAGGTAAAAGAGTAAAAGCCACATTTGTTCTTGTCACAGGAGGCAAGGACTCGCATTGTTGTTGGAGAACCACCTTCTTGTTGTTAGGAGAGAAAGAAAAAGTGACTTTGCTCATCACATCATCTCATCTTTCTTCTTTTCTGATGTAGTTATTTACGCAACCGAATCGTGATGTGCGGTCTTTCCCATTTTATTCAGCTCTCCTTTGCAACTTCAACTTATGAAAATGAATAGGATTTTGCCACGAATAAACTCTGTATGAGATCATAGCATGTGTTCTGATATCCTTTTAATCTACTATAATAAAGTCCGTGTCAAAAAAAGAATGCAAAATTTTGCGCTTGAAAAATCTGCATACATTAAATGAAACTAATTATTGTTAACCACTCAACTCAATGTCTGACAAGCTCCATAACAATGACAGTTTGTTAGACAAAAACAATGCTAAAAAGACGGAAATCAAGTCTATTTTTTTGGGGCTGAGGGAATTTTGCAGAAGTCGAGTGGCACAGTTGCCTTTTTTCTCAAAACACTTAAAGCATCCTTGTTGGTGTCAGTAGTGGAGTGTGTTTGGTTGTGGAGGAAGGAAACATCGTGTCTGAGAAGAAGGAAAAATGATTGTGTATAAATTGGATCGATACTCTTGTAGTATTCTTTCTGAATGTGTGTTGGCGTTTGGATTTGGCATGATGTGGCGTGGCAGTTTCTTATTCTGCACATGGGATTCGATATTACACCCTGTCTATCTTCGACTAAAACTCGATATCCACACAGAACACAAGAGGAAGGAGAAAGTGGAGTAGACATGTCGAGCTACGAAACAGTTAACGACTTAACCAGAAACTCTTTTTCCCTACCTCACTTAAAAGAAGGGAGAGAGAGAGAGTGAAGTAAGTGGAAGAGGTTTGTCCCACTTGAATATCTTTTCTATAGTCCATACACTTAATATCGCAACCAGCGATACTTCCCCTGTTTCATCCTACTAAAAAGATGAAGGGAAGAAGAAGCAGGAGAGATCCTTGTACCAACTGCAACTACTTTCTCTTCTCCCTCTCTTAACTTAACTCAGATCATCATCCTTCATGCTAACAAAAGGAAAAAGTTTAACAAAAATAGGACGATGATACCAGACGCTGCTGCTATCCTACATTTATTCCATGCCATACTCCTTCAGGATATAATCCGGCATTCGATAAAATGGCACAGTTGAATAAAACAGGACGAGAGGGAATGAACCGAGAGTGTTCAACAACTCCCTCGCATTCTGGCATTCTCTTAATCACTTGTGTGCTGTAAAAAAAACTAGGCCTGCTTCAATGTTCAATCTCGCATCAGAATGGGTTATTAGTGTTAGTAGTTCTATATCGCGATCATGATAAGAAGACCGAAAAAAAACCTTCTGATATTGCATACCATATGTTGCTTAAATCTAATGCACCAAAACGAATACAAGAACAATGGAATTCACCACACGACCGAGTGAAAGTGGCGCATTTTTTGCCCATCATCATCATCAGGACATGATCAAAATTCTCTACTTCCAGAGCAATATTTCCTGCCCCTCTTTGTAAAAGTCACCATATCCAGAATATTTAATACGGGTGTTATTTGCAATACACTTCATAATGTGGTTGTGTTCTGGTATGCGGTGCAATTTCCAGCTTCTCCATGTTCTTGTACAAAGTTGACATTGATTTACATCGAGATGCAAGTATTTCGATTTTACTCAGATTCAAGAGGATGGAAATAAATGTAAGAAGGCAAATGCCACAAATTCCTTGTTACATTCTTCCACATGTCTCTCCATTTACATAAGAGAATGTCGAGTTATTTAAAAACGTACAGCATCCATTCAAAAAATCTCACGTTGCTTCAAAAATCATGTAATAATTTCAGTGTAGTCCATTTACAATTGTTTTACAACGTGAAACTTTTACTTTTTAAACGAACTTTCACTTTTGTACGAAATTACGATACTTGCCGCCACCTTTGATGGATCAGGGTGCTTCAAAAAAACAAATATATTTTATTACAATTTCCTACAGTTGAGAAAACTATGTATTTGCTGCATTTCCTTTCCTCCATGTCTGCAGTGAGAGGAGGCTATTTGCATCAAGTGCGGAGAACAGACTGATGCATGCACAAAGGCATGGATGGATGCGGTCTGTTGTTTAAAAAGTCGGTTGGTTAGTTATAAAATAGGGTGATGGTATGCATGGTTAATGTTGCTAGAGTGTTGGAGTTGACTTGACTCACTTTCACTTACTCAAATTTAATATAATGTGTGGTCTAACAAGGAGAAAGTAGACTGGGACGTGATTCCACTCCGTTCATGCATACATACATACCATCACAATCGCATCAGCTCTGCAACTACCATCCCAAAAGACATTCTCACAACATCAACCATCACTGACTACTTTTTCCTTCAGACTAAACTAGAATGGAGAGATCTCTCTCTTTGTCTTTCGAAAAAGGGAGAAAATGGAGATGAATGTACTGCCATCATTGGAATGGAGCCTGGGTGCCACTTGAGGAGAAAATGTGGCAATAACCCAAGCCGTGTAGAAGCACCAGAGTCATTGAGAGCTTTAGCTATTCATCATTATCTCATCTCCAAGTGGATTGTTGGTGGGATCAACTGTATCAACTCCGAGAAAGTGGAAAAGAGTGCATACATACATACAAGCGACACAGCAGCGGTTGCATTATTTTCTCTCTGTTTGCCTGCTTCCTCTCTTCTGGACTATAGGAATGGAATGATGATCTGAGAGAGGAGAGTGTTTCTATCTTGTTTAGAGGGTAAGCATGAGCCCCCGGCCGCAATTTCCGTCTCTGACGGCTGCGAGTCCGAATGAGTGACGGTGTAAGCAAGTGAGAAGGAAAGGCTCTTCTTTCTTTTCTATCTGCAGTCTTGCATCCTTTACTTTTTGGAATTTTCGTCTCATCCTTTCCCTCACTACTTTCTCTCCAGTATCAATCCCTGATGAAATGGAGGCTAATGCATGTCACTCCAGGAGAGTGTGAATATTCTTCCCTGTTCCTCCTGCTGCTGAAGCAAGGTGTTCCAAAATGCTTTCCATGATATTTCATTAAGCAAGACTCAATTTCTACAGAACAAAATCTCCAAGATTGCAATCCTACTTTTGAACTTCACATGTGAAAATTCCACATGTGGGGTAATTGTCGTACCTAGGCCTTGTCTGTTGCTGTATTGTGGTTGCAGAGAGGTACTATTATCATTAAGACTTATCATCATGGCAAGGCTATTTGTTACACAACTTTAAAGGACTGAGAGGAGGCAATGCCTGCTATCAAAAAGAATGATAGTTGCGATTGGGGTTTTTAGACAAGTGGTCGGAGAAAGAATGCCTTTCAATTCCACTGATTTATATCGGAATGGGGCAACTTGAGCGCAGAGAAAAACCAAATGACATCAAATGAAATGAAAATACTACCACAACCAAGCGACCACCAGCCAACAAAGAGAGGAAGGATAGAGAGAGAGAGAGAAAAGGGTGAAATGTGAAACAATTCAGACAGGAAACAAGAGCATTTCGCTTTCGACTACAGAAAGAGAGAAAGTTTGCCCAGCTGCAAGCATTCCCTTGCTCCGTTGCTCGAGAACAGGAAAAAGACGCGTTTTCGTTGTTTGGTATTCACAACACCCTTGTTTGAGTAATGTGAAGTGGAAAGAAACGAATAACGACAAACCAAAGGCAGTCTTTTGTTTTACTGCTAAATTTTGCAACATCAACATAAATGGAATGTAGAAGTAAAAACGAAAGTGGGAGAAAGTAGGAGTCAAAGTTGAGAGGCAGAATAGCAAGATGCCGACCGAAGGAAGGAGAAGAAGTTCACGTCGCAGTAACTTTCACTACTGCCTTCGAGAGTGGACCAAATGTTTCTCCCAGACATTCGTCCATCTATTCTTACTAATCCACTTTCACCCACTTTTTCTTCTCCTATACAGTCGAAATCTCAACCCAAATCCGGGCACTGAATAAATCCAGTGGTCATCTAGACTTGAATGTCTAAGTCAGACGATAAATTGTTTATGCCATTATGCATTTCATTTTATCCCAGAGGAAACCAAAACAAATATAAAATTTTTACTTTATGAAGCAATCGGACGACACTACTTATTTGCTGATAAAGGGATTAAAGCAATTTAGCATACTGCATTTTTACGTGGATATTTAAGTACTGTAATAAAATAAAGCTTGGAGGGTTCAGGTACGTCGTTCGTTTAAAGAGGGAGAGATAAGTAAAGACGAAGACGAGATTCAATAAGTAATGCTCTGAGTTGTAAAAATATTTCACGGAGTAAATTTAGCATGTAACGGAATTGGTATCAGTTACGCACCATCAAGTATCCACTCCTCTTGTACCTCTAAGATTGCCTGTCTGTCTAAGCAGGACTACAATACAATAAAATACAATGCAGAGTATCAATACGGATAACAATATATCAAAGGAAGAAGGGGAGGGGAAGATGGAGAAGGATCAAGGAAAACTATAAGACACTGTATGTGAATCGATAGCGTGGATGCCTTTCTCTTCTATTCAATATCTTTCCCTCTTTCAGCAATAACAATGGCCTTCCTTCCTCCCGTTTCTTTCTTCCCATTTGGACAAACGGTTCTGGGAGAACGGAAAAGAATGAGATGGAGAAGGTGATCCCACCAGAAAGGATGAGGGAAAGCCAGGGAGAATGGTAAAGAAGGATGATATACTGAGGAGGGTACTTTCCTGCATCTTTCTCTCGCCTGTCGTGTCAAAAGAATACGTAAAGTGTTCAAGAAATAGAATAAAACCACTCGTGAATGTTAACGAGCTGGAAAAGTATCTTTTAAAGGGTGAGTGAGGGTCGAAGTGTTAGAGATCTCGAACTGAAACATTTCCTTTTGCTTTGGTTGGTTCTTGGGCGTGTGATCATCGTCCCGTGTGCCACAGAGACACCGTCACCGCAAAAAACTTCTATCCTTTTCTTTCATTGCCAGAAGAAGAGGAGGATAGGAACAAAGGGAGGAAGAATGCACTTTGAAAAGGAGGGAATTCCTCTGATGTTTTATTTCTTTGAGATTTTATGAGTATTTGATAAGAAAAGTGCAGCTTTCTCTTTCAAGGGGCAAACCAAACCGAATGGTTAGGTTATCGCGCGTTCGTGCACACATATATATTACAAACGGGGATTTAATGCCTTCGCTTTCTCTCCCACAAAAATGCAAGAATGAAATTTATTCACTTACACTTTTTTCTACGTCGCCCTCCTTCTTTAAAAAAAAGTTGGAGAAAGTAGTCCCTTAGTTTTACATTTACTACACACAGCCATGGATAAAGTGGATGTATTACATAGCTTCCCCGCTGTGAACTATACACCCGAACTTAACGATCCATTAGGGTGCATTCATTGGTAATAAATTTTCCTTGGTGGTGTTCTATTGTTGCGGAATGGCCAGCCCACTTGAACACCACTGTCGCTGTGGATTACTACTAACTACTATATTTCATATTACACACACGCCTTCGCCATCCACGTTCTAAAAAAGTTAGTTTCATGTCCTAGCTCCAAAGCCGTATTGTGATAATAGCGGTATAAAATCCGATATAGCTCCCTCTCTCTTACGCATTATTTGAGGTCGAGGTTTGGGGGTTTTGCTTCGGTTGGCCGTGGAAGTGAAAGTGTGACGTGTTAGCAAAACTGAATGAGCTTACAATACTACTTTCAAGGAGGAATCCCAGCATGACATTCACTTAAGCCGGTTTCGTCACGTCCGCCCATAAAGTTGAATCATTTACTTCCTCCACAGTCACACACGTTCTCTTTTTGGTGTGCAGAGTCAGATGTAGTAAATAGTGGTCGTCTGTTGGTGACTATTTCCGCAGGAAGAAAACCCTCTGTCACAGCAACCAGTCAGTAGAAGAATGCAGACATGAATGACAGGTCAACCGAAATAGGCAACAAGACAGCATTGCAGGTTGGTCTTACACTTTTGGACATCCGACTGAAGGGAGCTCTGATATACCATGAGTGTATGTAATGAGAAAAAAAGAAGAGTTGAGAAGGACAGATAGATAGAAAGGCAGGGAGATGAGGGAAGGACAGAGACGAAACCATATATCCCCCACTATTTACCTACCAAAATATGTAAGAGAAAGGAGGAAGACCCTTAGAGCCATTCCTCAAATGTCTCTTCAGGTATTCATCTCACGCTTCAATTTTCTCCATGGACGTGTGTCAACCATCCGGTACTCAATTCTTTCTAGCTTCCCTTACAACCGTCCTATTGTGACCTTTTCATAGAGAGAAAGTCATGTCATGTTTGTTTTTTATTCTCTCAAAAAAAATATTGTATTCAACTGTGATAAACTTTCTCTTTTGACCACTTTCACAAAAGTACTGCTCCGATATTACATTTTGTCATATCTTTCTTTATTTGCAGTGGCTAGCATTTGCAATAACGAAAGAGAGACGCAAGAGAGAGAGAGAGTTGGGAAAGGCATATATAAGAATGACTTCAAATATTGAATTCCGCTGGCGAATTGTATCTGATATTGTAATGGAATGGATCGAGGGAATAAAAGCTATTTATTCACTCACCTCAACAACAAAATAAGCAAAACAACGGCAATGGACAAAGCGACACAAAAAGAGTCAAGTCGTGAAAAAACAATAGCGACAACGAATTTTCCTCCCTCTTGCTTTCACTCACCCAAGAAAAGGAAAGACAAGGCAGGTAGGTATTTCTTGCAACTTTTACAAAACAGCTTGCAACGTGGCCTGCATGGATTTCAATTTCGCCTACGTCCTGCATTTGGTGAAAGCATTTTGTACTTTTGGATATTTGAGACTGATACATTTCACATTTTTTTTTTATATTTCATGTGCATTCACTCGTTTTGTATTCTCATGAGAAACAAGTGATTTTGTTACAAAAAATAGTTTTGTTCAGAGAAAAGAAAGTTTATTTCTATCGAGTTCACCACATTCCAACAAAACTAACCTAAAGTAACTACAAAGAGAGAAGAAGAAAGAGAAAGGTGTACAAAGGAATGTGGTAAGAAAGCGTTTCTTAATGTTGTACCTGACTCAACAACTCTGGTGTTTATCCCAATAACAAGAAAGAAAGGCCAATGAAAGAAAAAAGAACTCCTTTTTCTTGAACAAAGATAGAGAGAAACCGTTCAAGAGAAAGTCTACACCTCCAAGTCCTGACTAAGTCCTTTCTCTCCTCAAAAGCAGAGAATGTCATGATGACGGACTGACTTCAGCGACGTCAGACCATTGGCCACGCAATCCTTTCCACCCAAACATTCCATCTGTCTAAAGTGATTAAAGGTTACACACAAGCAATGTAAGTAACGGACTTTTTATTATTTAAAAAAAGTAGACGAAAATTCTATAATGTTTTCAAGCTCATTAACTCTTAGTACTTATAAAGATTAACGAAGCCAAAGAAATTTTTGCTTTCCTGCTTTCGTGTGAAATACTTTTATCAGGCGTGTGGAAATCATGCCAAAAGGAAACGAGAAACCTAATGTTTTCCGAGTCACATAGTTGCTCAAGAAATGGTTAAAAAACATGAAAGACCTCCTAAAGGTTAGTACAATAGCAACAGCCAAACTAGGCCAACAAATGGCATTACTTTATTATGTGAAAGAAAAGTGAAATTGCAAAAAACGAAAGTGTATACACACACATACGGCATTAGTTTTCTTACTTAACGAAGAAATCTAGATTTTGCCGTAATACCACATAAGTTATTGGCCAAAGTGTGCAGAAGGAGAGGGAGAGACGCAGATCAAAGCGAGGGAATGAAATCCCTTTTCCATAAAAGCCCTGTTGAAGATTGAATCTTTATGACTTTTTCCTCAATGTACATTTTATGGACGCCATAATTCTCATTTGGCAATTTATATCATATCTTCTAAGCTGTGCTATACAAACCTTATACAGCATACATACATTTGTTATTGGCCTGGTTTGTATATATATCTTATTCTTCACGCATGCAGCGCCTAAGTGCTACCGACCGAAGTCACATAACGCACACACATAAAAGTAAAACCAGTCAAGTCCAGTTCACCAAATGATTCCTTTGGGGAAAGTTACGAGTGAAGGGAAAGAGAGAAAGCGAGATAGTCAGTCAGTGTGTAGATTATGTTGTCCTCTTCTCTGTGACGTGACGATCTGGTCAAATCGGGACAGAAAGTTGGGACGTTTATAGGTTTTTGATATACATGTACGACTGTGCTGCTGAGGGAGGGAGTCAAAACTCTGCTGACCAAAAGTCTCTTCTGGACCATTTCGTTTGGTGTAAAACTGGGTCAGATGTAACGGCATATTTTTATGAAAAGCGGAAGGAAGGAAAGTATCATGGAAACATTTCCTCCAGCATCAGATCAAGGTCTGAAGAGAGGAGGACAAGACAAGGGACGAAATATTGGAATGAATGAGGAAGCTTCAATCTTGCGTCCCTCTGAGCCTTCCTTTGTGTCATACTAATATGTTCTGGGCATGAGACATACATTACAAATTCCTTAAATGCTCTCCACGGAACATTTATCCCCGCCCTTTGAAGGCACATTTATAAACCAGTACTTTACAATGCCATGAAGTAGGCTACTCTTTTGTGATATATAAATCTTGGGGAAAAGAGAGTGTAATTTTATTTTCGCCGAATGCACCAATTCCCTCATTCAACGTGACCATTACTTATAATTTTCCCTTTATGATGCCCCACTTTCGGCTTCTCAAACCCTCCAGGCAAAGAAAAAGACTGTCGTACTTTTTTTTGTAACTTCAGCCTTGAAGTATTGTCCCACATAGAAAGAAAAGTTTAAATATTCTCGCTGGCGAATGTGATGTAAGTAAGCGAAACACAAGTTAAATATTTATGAATGATTTCCCATGTCCCGTGGAGACATAAATTGTGTACCCGTATTAAAACAGGGGTGTTCGGATGGGATGGTAAAAAAAGTCTTGCTAGGTACCTACTCGTCTCAGCGACCTGGAAGAATAAAAGTCATTTGCATTCATACAAGCAAAACTTTCTCCATGCGTCAGAGCCCAATAAGCACAACCGGTTTTCTGACATTTCTTTTTATTTGGCTTTGAGTTCTGGATACAATGACTTAATACATACGATATGATACATCAACGAACAGAAATATCTTCCATCACATCTTTTGTCGCATAATCTCGTTAATTTGGGACCATTTCATAAACCAGTCTTGTAAAATAATCTGCGTGGTGTTGAATTATTCAATTCAAAGGTTACAAAAGAAGCCCGTAGTTTAGGTGAAAATCGGCACCATGGAGTCGCAGGAACTTTGGGCTAAAACTTTTACTGTACACGAGCCAACGTGTCTGTCCTCTGGTTTATGTAACCCTTGTGTGTGGGATGCAAATTAGACACTGCATTATGAATGTGCGGATCCTGTCTTGCGTCCCTCACGCTATGTATTGACTTCATCAGTCGTCATCGCTTCATCCAAAGTTCAGACCCTGTCACAACTTTCAGAAACAACTGGAGCACAATGACCAACCCTCCCTTCAAGTGTGAGGTGTCAGTTTGAGTGGGAGACTCGGGCGTGAGAATTCACTTGCACACACAATGTTGTTCAGAAGACCGTTGTCCATTGCCCTCCACCGGATGTAGGGATCGGATGTGATGAAATAATTCATGAGTGGTCTGATCTGTCTCTGGGATTAAACATTAATGTATGCCAGTATCTCTTTCTCGCTTTTGTAACCTATCTGAGTAGACGTTCCAACTTTCACTTTCCTCCGTTCTCTTTCACAAATACATTTCATTGTTCAAACTTTTATAGAAAGTTGCGTGCGTGTGTGTGGTCACCATGATCATGATGTGGGAGCACTGCTTTCTCACCCACTTAATCCAGCCTCACACCCAACCTTTGTAATGCACGATGCCTTACACACACCTTCAACATCCCCCTATTTCAGTATGTGGGCCTATGGAAAAGACCTTGTTAAGGATTTAACCTGCTTTCCCCTTCTGGAAGATAGAGGAGACCCTTCTTCTCGCTGATGAAATATGGATCTCTGGGAATTTATTTGCAAAGACCGTAAGTAACAATTCCCCAAGAGGAACATGGAGAGACTCTCTCATCTGCACACTTATAAAAATTACACGAGCCTATCTGTACAGCCAGAAGACCACCAGTATATCATCGTCAGACGTTAGTGGCAAAAGTAAATCGGAGCTACAAAAGGGCTCAGGTTGCATGGCTTGTCATTTGGCCATTCCTTTTACGGCTTTAAGTGGTAACCCGAGAACTCTTTTTTTTATTACCGACGGAACTTTTTACGCGTAAAATTATTTAGCTGAGCTGTCTCATTGAGTAAGCAAATTCCTATATTACCTTCCCTCATGTAGAGTA
>JAQIWU010000873.1:0-20816 GCA_034696445.1 Isotomiella minor | reverse complement strand
CGTTGGTTTCTTTTATTCCTCTTCTCGTCGCTCTTCTGCCTAATTTATGTAAATTAGAGACTTTTGAACTTTTGATTTTTTAAGGAACCAAGATTTTACCATAAATAATCCTGAGAAGATGATATCATGGAGCTTTTGAAACTGTGTGGTCCCTACGCTCCACAAGTCAAGTCGTCAGCATTAACGCCGGCACAAAAGTAAGTCAAGTCGTCGTCATCTCAACCACCTCATCATCATCTTATGCTTCTTTTAGGGGCATCGCACAAGCCAAGGACGTCTACCACAAGAAGAAGAACGTCAAGTTCACCGAGGTCCCTGTGGAAGTGAGGAGGAACCAGAGGCTTCAGGAGATGGATGCGAGGCAAAAAGTGTCCCGACAAGACACCCACATGGCGAAGAGAGAGCAGTTTATGGCAAGGCACGTGGCAACGCCGAAGAAGGTTCAAGATAAAACTGGATCGACTTCAGAAAGCAGTGGTGTTGGTGGTAGTAGTGCCACCATGTTTTCTAACACGGACATGTCTTTATTCTCGGAAGCGTCCTCCTCCTGCACTTTGACGTCCACCACTCGCAAAGACCAGTTGCAGCGGTGGAAGATGGAGAAGAACTTGTTAAACAATCCCAACGCGGGGAAGCCTGTCTTTAAAGTGAGTCTTTTTTGTGATTGTAGCCTTAATTAATTCACTATTGTTTATGTAGCCCGCAGGGAATATTAAGCCACCACCGGTTGTTCCAAAGCCATTGCCTCCAGTTGTGCCTGTGCCTGGTGGTGCCACCATCACATGGGCTCCTAAACGGGGCAAAGAAGCAACCACTCAGGGGAAAAACGTTCTGGGGAGTGCAACTAACTTGCAAGCGTTACCAGGACCACCCACTGCTGCTTCAAAAGGTCCAGGTCTGGAGGAAAGACGTGTCACACGATCTATGGCGAAGAAGGTTGAACCGGGGCCGGGGGGTGGTGTTCATGCAAAGAATATGGCTCAAAGACTTCAGAATCTTGCGATATCTACCAATAAGAAAGATGAGAAGAAAGCAGCAGCACGGGCTCCTCCTGCTGTCCAAGGTATAACGAAATACCACTATTTGCAAATGCATGCAGCATGAATGCATGTTTGAATTTTTGAGCATCCCATAATCTCTTTTTCAGGCCTAAAAAGTCAACAGGCAGCACCAAGCAGTCCTTTACGCCTACCAAAACTTCAACCCTCGAAGGAAAACAAACAAAAAATTCCTACCTCCAAGTCTGCTGCAGCAAAGCCAATATCACCAACGGATATTGCAATGGACATGGCCCCACCACCGCCAGCAGTTCAGCCGCTAGCGCCACCCCCAGCAGCACAACCACCGCAGCCGACAGCCGTATTGCCAGGGGCAGTCATCAATAGCCAAGTACAAGTGGTCAAGTCTTTGAAACCCAAAGCCATTGATGACGTTTACACAGAATACAAGTAATGCAAATATAAGCTTATCAATTCAATTCACAATTCATTGCGCTAAATACATAATTGTTTGATTGTTGATTCATTGATAGTGGGCTATTTGCGGAGGCGTGCAATCGACTTACGAAATACAGAAGCACCTGGAAAGCGTTGTTGGAAACTAATAGCAATGATATTCCAGAAAATGTGAAGGACGACATAATAAGCACACTTGGGGCAGCAAAACTGCTCCTAGACTCCAAGCTTCCGCAATTTGGCCAACTTTTGTTTTCGTATCTCTGCAAGTCTGATGTACTCTCTACTCGTCCGATCCTACAGTGCGACTTGCAAGGATGGTGGGATGTCGCCTCTATTCAGGTAGTTTAGTTTAATTCCTCCTTCCTGCCCTGCTAGAACTATTAAAGAGTTGCAGTTTGTATGTATTCCTAGGTAGAGAAAGTGTGTGGCCAGTTTGATGGATTGAAACGTTTGGAACAACAAAAGTGGATTGAACTAAAACAAGATTTTATGAGTAGTACTAGTACTGGTGCTACAAGTGACGGTTCAGGTGAAGCAAAGAAGAAGGTACACTCACGTCCTAATCTTCCAAGACCTCCATTAAATCCACTCAGAGTAGCACCTTCAAAAGGAATGCGAGAATTTCTTGCGAGTAAGTCATAAAAGTTTAAAGTTTACCGAGTAGGTAATCTTTAATCTTGAGTTTGAAAATGTAACATTGTTTCCTTGTTGGATTTAGTGAAGCGAAACAAGGCTAATGCTGAAAAAGTTAGTGACAGTGCTGACGGTTCTTCCGAAGATAGTGCACAAGAATGTAAAGCGTTTGAAGGAGGATTCTTTGCGATTCGAAGTCCATCCCGTACTAACACCCCGTCGAAGGGTCATTCAACTGATCTTAACTCAAGTAATAGCAGAGACAGTAAGTCGTTCACATCATTTTTATAATTTTTTTTTAAAAAGTAGCCACCCTTTTTAATGTGCAACGTCTAATGTTTTCAGCTTCAATGTCAGGAAGCAGCCGACGAACGCCTCGTCAAGTCAGTACGCGCCTGAGCTTACGAATGCTGAGTATGCGGCAGTCCATGGGGGCTATTTATGCGGTACGTACGTAAATCCAATCCTACTTCGTTTCCTACATACTTAATTAGTCAAATTCCTATTCTTCTCTTCTATCGCAGGCTGGTGCAAGAGAAGACTCGCCAATTGTGAAATGCGATCCCAACCCCACCAACTAACAACTTTCCTTCCATGTCTTCAAAACGGAACCAATGAATCGAATCGGAATTTAGTTTAATTATCAAAGAAACATGTACCCAGCCTATTGTGGTGAGATAATTCCATTTTTCTTCTTTCAGCATTCACTCTTTAATAGTTTTTGTACTACTATACTTCATCTTGCGTTTTTTACTCGTCCGTTCATTTCGTATTTTGTAATTTAATTTAATCCTGCACCCCTACATTGAAAATCCACGTTGTAAATCATTTAAAGATTATAAATAATAAGTTTCTCGAAAGAAGTGTACTTGTAAGACATTGAGCAATAATAATAAACGATTTTGAAATTTTTTAAAAAGTAACGTCGGTGTTTGAATGTTGCATGTGCAGTGTAGATTGTTGTTGAGGCAGGAACAAAGGATTTTTTATGATGGATGCGGGAAACACCTGTTTCAGAGAATCCCGAATATTGGTCGTCGGCAATCCTTGTGTCCTTTGTTTAATTTCTTCTGCCGATTAATAAAATTGACGATGACACTAAGACTACGGATTGACATGCACAGCAGAGATAAATAGATCATTTCATGGTCCTGCTACAAAACAAAGCAGTGGAAGAACGGTAATAAACAAATATTTTCGTCTTTCTTTGTTTCTTAAAAAAAGTGCCTAAACATAGGAACCACATGGTGTTGGGACTGGGACCACTACTACTGTGACGATGATGGATGAGGAGAGCACCCCTGTCACCACTCCCACGACTTCGTCTTCCAGTCGTCTTCCAAACGAGGAAGTCATGTTTTCTCAAAGAATCGTTCAAGCGGATTTTTACAGTGCCATCCCACACCCAGAATTTGACGGATTTGGAATTTCAAATAACTCAAGTTACCAGCCGAGAGTGCCGGTCCTCAGGATTTACGGATCTACGCCCAAAGGTACTGGACCAGGACACAGAACCTTATCGTAACGCGATTAGTATTGTTGTTGTTTCACAGGACAAAAAACCTGCGCTCACATTCACGGAGTTTTTCCTTACCTTACAATTCTGTACGACGTCAACGTGACAAATTTTGAGGAAGAATTGGCGACAGGGTTGGACCGTGCATTAAATGAGCTTCTCAAGAAGTCGGGCAATGCTCCAGGGACAAATAACTGGAATAACAGGAGAGAATTTCAAAGGAAAAACGTGTTTCGGACGACCAGAATTGTCGGAAAGTATGTCCCAAATAATTAATTCGGTCGGAATTGTACTTTCTAATTGTCGCTGTTGTTAGGACGTTTTATGGCTTCCGAGACGCGGATGAATTATTCCTACGTGTCTACTTCTATAGTCCATTGGTGGTTAAGAAAGCCGCCGATCTTTTGATTGTAAGTTCGCTGACTGGCATGTAAATTTCCAAGTCATTTCCCTAATGTCATTTATTGACTTGTTTCAGGGCGGCGCAGTCCTCGGCACCCAGTATCAACCCTATGATGCACACATTCCTTATCATCTGCAGTTCTTGATTGATTTCAATCTGTACGGCATGAATTTAATACATTATCGGGATGTCAAGTTTCGTCCACCATCGTCTGGGGCTCAGCAACAGAATCAATTGTCGTCGGCTTCGCCAGCTCCAACCATTGGACTATCCTCCGGATCATCAACGTCTTCCTCAGGGGCTTCAACAGTGTGGCATCTATCCCAACTGCCGGAAAATGCTTTCTCTAAATCCCTAGAAGGGATGGCCCGATGTGAATTGGAAATTGATGTAAAGTCCACAGATATCATCGTAGTTGCAAAAAGAGAGAGTACGCAGAGATATATTTAACTTAAGTCACCAATGTATGTACAAATTGGTATTGTTACACCACGCATTTCTTTATAGATGCTCGGTCAGCAAACCCTGGGATTGATGCCATTTGGAAGGATGAAGTAGAACGAAGACGACAGAAGTACTGTGAAGAGTCTCAAGTTTCCATTCCAGATAGTCAAGCAAGGGAGTATGATGGAGAGGAATTTTCTGCTGAAGCATTGTACCAGCAAATGTTGAAAGAAAAGTTATCGTCAGTCAGCATTACTGTAAGTGTTGTCATTTTTATTATTCGAGGGTGACATTCAACTTCAACTGATTTAATAGGAGGATATGGAAGTCTCAACACAAGGAGAAAATCAGTTTTTTGAGAATAGTTTCGAGGCCTCCAAAACAATGCATTTTCTTTTGCCTTCATTATCCAGCACTGCCGTTGCCGTTACCAAGGCAAAAACAAGGCAAAATTTGCGAGGGCAGATGCAAAGTGTACAGCAAGAGGAATCCGAAGAAGAGGATGAGTTGTACGAGTTATTTAAAGATTTCCTGGAGGAAAAGGAAAAGGAAGAACTTGGATGCAACATGGTACCTTTCCTTGCTAATTCGAACACTGTGGAAGCGCCTAACGATTACTGTGATGGGGACGCCTTCAAAGACGACGAAACTGACTGGCTTGATGAGGTGAACGATATTGACTGGGATAAATCTTTTTTCTCGCAAACTGAGGTAGAGGGTGAAGATGGTGGCGATTCTGCTTCAGAGATTTTGTCAAGACAAGCCACCGCTGAGAATAACCGAATTTCTAAGGAAGCAGATGCATCCAAATGTGATTCAAACATATGTCAGGGGGATGGTCAAGGTGACATGGACGACATGGATTATGATATCGCTAACCAGACTTCAAGTTCTCAGAGAAGCAACACCAGCAATACGTCAAAATCAAGTCGAAGAAGTGGTCGCACAAGAGTATTACCCCAAAAATATAAAGAATTTAATGTGGAACCCCCTACCACGCCTGACCCATGCACCAGTTCTACTTCTGATCCTGATCAGGGTTTACAATCCACATCTGTTGTTGGCGGCAGATTTTCAATGAAAAACAGAAGGAAACTCTTCCGTTCGCGACGCCCGACTGCAACGGAAGTGGCACCTTCGGCCATCACCGATGGATCCTCGATAATAGAAATACAAAGTGCAGCTGAAATAGCACCCGCCTCCGTCTCGACTGACCCTACCCCTACCCCCGATTCTTCAATGAATCTGACCTTGACTGCCTCGTCATCAGCTTCTGCTAAACCAATTTCAAGGATTGGAAAGCGAACGAATAACAATCCGAAATTGTCACAACTAAAACTAAAACAATATGTACCTGGCACAATGCTCAGTAAGACTTCGAAAGAGTATCAAGAGATAGTTAGCAATCGACCTGTAGTATTATTGAAAAGACTGAAAATGGAAAACGCAAGCATCCCTGGGAAGAAACGAGGGAGGAAGAAACGCCTACCAATACCTACTTTTAGGATAGGAAAAGGCAAAACATCTCGTAGTTCTAAGACCATAACAACAGCACCTCCTTCAACGCATACTTTAGAAACCATTCCAGAAGCGACTTCTTCTGTAAATGGCAGCAAATCAGTCGACAAAGAGTCCAACTATGAAAACTGTGAGGAAATGCCCATCCTATTTTATTACGGCATCGATGCCTCTTCTGGAGTGAGAGACAAATTAGAAATGGCTATGTTCAAGAAAGATGTCCTCGTACCGGATGTCCAGGCCCATCCTCATACACCCTTAAATTGTGATAAGAATACGGCTGTTGACGATGACGATGACGAAATTGAGGTTATCGTTATACCTGATGACGACGACGATGATGAGCTCAATGAGATGGAGACAATCCAAACTGAGGGACAGGGAAATGAACACGACCAGAGCTTCGACTTTTCCTCGATAAACTGTGATACTGTAGGAGACGGCAACAGAGTTGTAGACGATGAAATAGAAATTCTCGAGGCACCCGAGGTTGAAGTGATCGAGAATGGCCCGAACCCGAATGCGTTGTTGAGCTCTGATAAAACTGTTGACATAACAACAAGTTTGACCACGACTCCTTGCATCGAACAAATAATGACTAAGGAGAATACTACACACCCGGATGAATTATTTGAACGACTATTAGAAAGACTTACGCCAACCCAAAGGGGTGGTTTTTTAAATCAATTCACGCAAACAGAAGAATTTATGGATACATCCGAAGCCTCAGCACCACCACGACAACGGGCGTCATCAGTTTCAGTAGGTTCGCAAACTGAAAATCAAAGCTGCTGCAGCTGCAGTTGTCCCCAAGCTCCAATAACTTCTGGTCCTGCAAATGACAAGGTTAGAGTCGTTGCCATGGGGGTACCTATTGCACCTGTTGCCGGTAGTTGTGGTTCTGCACTTCCTACTGTCCCCAATGCCGCCTTTGAATCCACTGGACTGGTGGTGGAGAAAAGAACACCTTCCACCACCCCTACCAAGAATCTCCAGAAGACACTCAAATCTCCGTCAATGGCAAACACCAAATCTTGTCCACTAGAACGCGCAGCATTGGTTTGCTCCCCCATCTTTTGTCAAAATGAAGACCAAATGGATGTTGATCATGAAGATGCCATTGTTGGGGATGCTGATCCTTCCGCAGAAAAGTCTTCAATCCTTCATGAGAAAACCTGTCCTTCCACCCCAGCCAAACGCCAACAAAAGAAACGGCACGTTTCTGGTTCTCCTTCAAGAAGACCCAGTCCATCGATAATTCCTAAAACTCCCACGCCCCCAAGTCCAACCAAACAGTACAAGACTTTGTTCAAAAGGCTGCTCAAAAGACATAATCCGCCACCGCCTTCTACCAAGACAACGCCCACGTCCACCACATCGCCATTGACTTTTTTTGAAAGGAAAAAGTCGGTGTCCAGGTTCAGGACGAGAAATCGCAGACTACATGTGAAAGCAAGAAAATTGCAGGCAAATATTGGTGCGCCGGACATTTTTTGCCATGAGTATGAGCCTTTGAAACCAGCACCATCATACAAGCAAGTTTTCCGACAAGCAAGCCATAAATCTCGAAGTAAAAAAACCATTCGTGTGGAAAAGATAAAAAATACTAAGATCAGTGAAGATAGGAGTGACTTTTCCAGCCCAGAGGCTTCTCCACTTCCACAAGAAGTGAGAAGGATGAATCTGGGTGGCTCTTCGGATGAAGATAGTGACGGTGACAACAGTCCTGACGTTCATCGTTGCTATAGTATTGCAGGGTCAAGAACTAACAGTCAAGCATTGTCATTATTAGGCGACGAAGATGAACTTACTCCAAGATCTATTCTTAGAAAACGCCCACTGAAAGTGCGACTGAGTAAGTCATTAAAAAAGCGCAAGATTAAGTGGGACCGGGACCAAGACAAACACCAAGGCACCACGAATCCAAAGCAGGAAACGGTGGACGGCTCGACTTCTATGAGTCAAGGTCAAGACGAAGAAAATAAATCAAGTGGAGACACGTTCATTAACAATAGTGAACTTGATGGACCGTCTCCTAAAAATCGTTTTGGATTTGAGCATGATCTTTCAGATCTGAGAGGTGCAAGTGCTTCTCATTTGGTGAGTTTTTAGCCGCTACTTGATATCAATACTTATTTCCCCCTTTCTTTGTTACAGTGCCAGCACCTTACTATTATGAGTATAGAATTACACTGTGACAGTCGGGAGAACTTGATGCCTAACCCCGTGATGGACAGGATACTGGGTATCTTCGTGTACATCAGTAATGACTACCCTAATGGATCGTCACGACAACGAACATTCTATAGTTAGTCCTCCACCTGCTTCTCGTTTTACCATAATTACGACATAATAATTTCGCCTTTGTTAATTTATTGTAGAACACTTGATTCTGAACGAAAACTTAAAACATTTTAAGCAGTCCTCCGCCGCTGCGAAAATACCTGATTGCTTTTCCGACGAGCTGGAAATGATAGAGAGTTTTCTGAGTTTATTTTACTCTTGGGACCCGGACATTTTGGTTGGGTATGAGGTAAGGCTAAGTAAACTGTAAATCTAATGCCCATGTCAACGGCATAACTTCATTCATTCCGTTGTCATTTCTTCTAGATTGAAAAAGCCTCCTGGGGTTACCTCATTCAGAGGGGCGCCGCGTTGGGAGTAGATATTGTGTCCCGTCTGTCAAGAATCGTTGAATCAAAACAATGGATTCCTCGAGACCGTTTACGCGAGGAGTGGAATGGATTAGTAGAAGGACGCATTGTTCTAAACTTGTGGCGTCTGTTGAGACATGAGGTACAATTATGTCTTGGTTATTTTATAGGACATTTGTTGTCATTTGGCTTTTATCTCAAATAACAGATCACAGTACAAAGTTACACGTACGAAAATGCTGCGTACCACGTGCTACACAGACGCGTTCACAAATTTAATTTCTTAACTTTGACGGGATTTTGGAAGCGTCCATCAGATAGGTACCAAAAATGAGGGATACAAGATGGGAAACAAATCTACCATATGTCATTATCCTACGTTTTCTGTGAATTCGCAGGTGGCGTGTCATAAATTACTATTCGGAAAGGGTGAAAGGAAGTATTGAACTCATGGAAAACCTTGACATGGTTAATCGGACATCAGAACTGGCTCGGCTGTTTGGTATTTTATTTTATGAAGTTTTCTCTCGAGGGTCACAGGTTCGTAGTTTTTATTATGATTTACCTTATTCATGATATGAATCAGCATTATATTGTTGACATTGTACTTTCCAGTTTCGAGTTGAGTCTATGATGCTCCGTATTACAAAATCCCAAAATTTGATTCCTGTGTCACCAAGTATTTCACAGCGAGCTAAAATGAGAGCACCCGAGTTCTTGCCATTGATTTTGGAGCCTATGTCCACGTACTAAAACAACCAAACTAAATCTCCTCAATTGTGTAACACAAATCATGAACCATGCCTTGCATGTTTACTAAATTAGGTATTATACGGATCCAGTGGCGGTTCTCGACTTCCAATCCCTGTATCCGTCCATGATCATAGCTTATAATTATGATTATTCCACGGTGATCGGACGGGTTGAACACTTAGGAAGGTAGGTTTTGCGCAATTTATTTTAATTTGTGCTTAAAATTGTCGTTGACAGGAATGAGAAGTTCGACCTAGGATGTCTCACAAATGACGTTGCATCTCATGTCCTGGCGAAGCACTTGGATGAGATCCATATTTCACCTGCTGGAGTCGCATTTATGAAGAAGTCCGTCCGGAAAGGGGTCCTTCCAGAAATGCTGGAACAAATATTAGACACCAGACTAATGGTAAAGCGTGCCATGAAGAAGTGGAAAAACGAGGGCGGCACTTTGCAGAAGGTTCTGGATTCCAGACAGTTAGGGTTAAAACTAATTGCGAATGTGACATACGGATACACTTCTGCCAACTTCTCTGGTCGAATGCCATGTGTTGAGGTACTGTCTTAATGTGTCCAGTCAACCATAGCTGCATTTTATGTGAACTTACATACTTTTTTGTGGTGGAAATAGATTGCGGACAGTGTAGTAAGCAAAGGGCGTGAGACTCTTCAACGTGCCATTGAACTAGTGAAGTCCAGATACGAGGAATGGGGAGGCGAGGTTGTATACGGCGACACTGATTCATTGTTTGTGTTGTTTCGAGGAAAAAGCCGTCCCGAAGCATTCAAACTTGGTCAAACAATTGCCGAAGAAGTTACGCGCCTAAATCCTAAACCAGTGAAATTAAAATTCGAAAAGATCTACCAACCGTGCATCCTTCAAACAAAGAAACGATACGTTGGATACTCGTATGAAACGGAAGACCAACTAGAACCGAAGTACGATGCGAAGGGTATTGAAACTGTTAGAAGGGACGGATGCCCGGCCATTCAGAAGGTACTTTTGGTGAAGTTGTCCAAATAATCTTGAACGCCCTAATGCTCTATTTGTAATTGCAGATTCTTGAGAAATTTTTGCACATACTTTTCACAACCAACGATAGGGAGCAAGTGAAAAGTTTTGTTCAGTCACAATTCAAGAAAATATTCTCTGGGAGGGTGAGTTTGAAAGATTACATGTTCGCAAGGGAATACCGAGGACGACAAGGATACAAGCCTGGGGCTTGTGTCCCTTCGTTAGAAATTGCCAAGTAAGCTCAAAAACTGTCAAAGTGCTACAGGTTTGTTTTATATTATCGATGGATTGTTTTAGAAAAGCAACGAGCGTAGATCCGAGAGCGGAGCCTCTCACGAAGCAGCGAGTACCATACGTCATCGTATACGATAAGCCCCTGTTGCCGTTAATTAAACTTGTAAGGACCCCATTGGAGTTTGCGAATAACTCCTCTTTACGCCTGAATGCTCACTACTATATTGAGAAAGCGATAATCCCTGCTCTAACACGTTGTCTCAATTTTGCCAACATAAATGTTTCAGAATGGTACGTCTCTGGCAATTGATACAATCGAATGGGCTTTTAACTTTATGGATTTAATACAACAGGTACAAAACTCTCCCTCGTAAATATTTGCGAAGCGTGGTTAACGAGAACCGGCGTGGTGGACAAGGAACAATGGATGATTACATTAAACACTATAATTGTTTAAGATGTGGCAAAGGAAATTCTAATGGCATTTGTAATGTCTGTGACAATGATCCACAAGGGACTGTGTCCTTTCTTGTGCAAAGCTCGCGAGACATGCACAGCAAATTAGAAACAGCTTCTCAGGTACTGTGGTTTATGATCTTGTACCTGATTGGCCTTTGTATCATTTTTTCTATATTGTCTTTGCAGATATGTGTCTTATGCAGTGGAGAGGATGACAAGTGTGAAAGCGTCGATTGCCCAGTATTCCACAAATTATTAAGATATGAACGAGACCAAGTTTACAATAAGCAGTTACTCAACAAACTCAAGTCTCTAGATTTTTAAAGCAAATGCTGGACCATTTGCCTCGTTTTTCTTTTTCTACTATACATGTATAAAATTTGTTAAGATAATGCCAACTAAGACCCCTCATTATAATTTATGGATAATAATTTAGGACCCTCAAAGTTTCATTTTTTTATATCTTTTTTGACTGACGCAGGTAAATTTTAAAAGACCCCTTTTATGAATTTAAGGTATGACGTACACCGCAACAACGTACTGCATTATACTCTATACTTTTACGCTTTTTGCAAGTTTGATAACACAAATGGATTTTATACACAACGCATTTTATTTTATTATTATTGAAGAACAATACACATTTTTGCAAAGTATTCAATTTTTGCTACTTTTACCTTGCTGTTCATATATATGCAGATTCAGAAATTCCGAGAGAGCATGACCACGACGATTACGACTCTTCTGTAAAACAAAGAAATCTAGGTGTGGGAGCTGGGGTCATTTGAGACGTGCGTATCATCCTCAGCTGGATAAGAAGCTGCAAGAGTCTCTCTCACTGTCAATTTATCAATTGGTCACAATTTGCGTCACAATCTTTTTATTGTGCCAATCAACCACCACTAAACTGCCATCCCTCGTCACCTTCCCCTCGTCGTCATCATCCTTCCTTTCTCTGGAAGAAGGAAAAATAAAAATATAAGGTAAGAACAAATATAAAGCTTCTTTTGTTGAGGGAGGAACGGTTGCCCCACCCATAAAAACCGAAAGTGTCAAATATTATGTGACTTATTTGATCAAATTCATTGATGTTGAGTCAATTTGGAGAGGAAAAGCGTATGACTTTGGTTGGGAAAGGCTTAGGTTTTTCGGTGAAAAAAGCATCTTGGGGATCCGCCCCCCAATATGGTTATATGTCTAATGTCTTAAATCTCCAATTCTTAAGGACACAAAGCCTTCGCGTGTGGCTTGGTCGTATACATAGTGTCTCTGCAATCACTTTCTATTCTGATCTTTCCCTTTTTGTAGCCCCTTTAAAAGGCACACGGCACTTAAAAGCCCACATCACCATCATCATCATCATGTCGTCTTCCACGTCCACCCTGTCCGCCTTTGAGGTCCAGCTGAGGGAAATGATAAATCAGTTTAAATTGTACGAAGTCCCTTCGAACAAGGCCGCGGCCCTCTCCCTCCTCCCGACTGAGTTCCTCATGAGTGTGGCCCAGGCGAAGGTGGACAGCAGCGATAACAAAACCCTGGAGAACCTCTCAGAGTCAGAAAAGAATGACTTGGTGAAGGACATGTTTCTCCTTGAGGTGATGACTTGGTTCAAAGGGGAGTTCTTTTCTTGGATGGACACTCCGGCCTGTCCATCCTGCAACCTACCCACGGTGGCCCTGGGGTATGGCGAACCAAGTCAGGAAGAGCTGTCCCAGTCTGCAGGTCGGGTTGAGACGTTCACTTGTGCCAGGTGTCACTCTGACCGGAGGGAGGTGGCCAGGTTCCCCCGATACAACCATCCGGCCATCCTCCTAAAGACTCGAAAGGGACGGTGTGGGGAGTGGGCTAATTGTTTCGCACTCATATGCAGAGCTGCAGGGTTTGAAGTCAGATACGTTAGGGATTGGACGGATCATGTTTGGGTTGAGGTCATGTCTTGTTCCGAACCCAAGAGATGGGTTCATGCGGATCCTTGTGAAAATTCCTATGACAGTCCCCTCCTGTGAGTACAACTTGTCACATTTATTTTGTCGGCAAACGGTTCACACTCCTCATTCTCTTTTTCTGTGCGTGTGTTTAGGTATTGCAAAGGGTGGGGGAAGAAGTTGTCATATATCATAGCAGTGAGTCAAGACGAGATCCAAGACGTGACTTGGAAGTACATTGAAGAGAGTCAGGTTCAGGACGTACTTTCAAGACGAACTCAAATTAGCGAGTATGTTCTCGTCAAAATCATCAGAGAACTCAGGAGACAAATGCAAAATCGAGTCCCGGCCCCTCGGTCTCAAGTCCTCCAGGCCCGACTGATTAAAGAAATGGCAGAATTTCTATTCCCAAGGAAAGGTGGTGGGGATGGGAAAGTTAGGGATTCGGAAATGCATGGTAGAGGCTCTGGTTCTTTGGCGTGGAGATTAGCAAGACAGGAAATTGGGACTGGTCAGAGCACAGATGATGATTCCAACAATTCCGCTGGGTTTGTTTGGATGATACACCCTTCTGAGTTGACGAATTCCACTTACTTACTCACGTACGAGTGTTCGAAGGATGTGTACACCGTACATGGACAAAAGGGTACAGAGACCAAGGTAGGATGGAAGCAAGGGGTGCAAAAGTCAGAGAACCTCTTCCGTAAACAAGAGCACGATTGGAAAATGGTGTACTTGGCGAGAACAGGTCAGTGCATATGATCACGGTATTCAAATTCATTCTCGGCGTAGGAGTAAAAAATATATAATTTTTGTATGCATTGCATTGACATCATAGAACAATCTTGCCAAGACGCAGTCATTTCCTGGGCTTTTACTCTATCAGACTCTACTTATCAGATAGTCGCTGCAAGAATTTCCACTTCAATCGCAATTTTCAGTCCTTCGGCGAGTATTACAATTACATTGACTGACGAAAGTGAACAGATTTACAAGCTCCTTGGTGGGTAACATTACAATTTTTTGCACCGGCGGCGTAAGAACTATAATGGTAGACTAGCACAAATGTTATTGTTACAGACTCGACTAATACAAAGGAAGAGAGAATTGTACTCTGGGCGTCTGATCCAACGTTTCAAGGGTGCAACAGCGTGACACTGGAGTGCACTCTGCGCGGAGGAGAAGGAAGCTTGGGCTGGCAACATGTGCAACTATTTCGGCAATCAGTAAATCCAACTATTGACAGTATTAGAGAAAGTTTGCGGGTCGAATTGACCATAGCTGCTAAACCCTAAGTCACACTTTCTGTTGATTCTGTCTGTGATAAATACGTAAAACATAAAGGATATATGTCTAAATTTAGGGTGCTAAAATTGAATTTTAAGTAGGATAAAAGGCACTTTTTATAAAATAGCTTTATGGAGTCCTGCCTGGATTTCCCGAATATCTCCTAAAATTTTCGAAAATGTTGGTCTCTCTTGAGGACTAATCTGCCAACAGGGAAGCATTAATGTATTGTAAATAATTTGCGGACAGGAAGGTGGACAGCTTAGTCTAACGCCGATTGTGAGTAAATTAAAAATTTCATCAATCTCTACATCATTAATTGTCGCACCGGGAAGATTGGGTTCTTGTCCTAAGGAAAATATTTCATAAAGTGTGACTCCATAGGACCATATATCAGAGTGCTCTGAAAATTTGTGATACTGGAGGCTTTCTGGTGGATACCTGTACAGAGTAATGATACCATTATTTAACTATTTCTACTATTACATGACATGAGATTTTTAATTGTTGTTACTTTATTTTCGTATTTGAGGAAAAAGGGTTTTCTTACCATTTGATAGGAAGTTTTCTATCCGTACGGACAGTATAACAGTTGTCATTATCCATGAAACGGGCCAATCCAAAGTCAGATATTTTTACCAAGTCATCATTGGCCACTAGAATGTTTCGAGCTGCATGACATGACAAAAATTGTAGTTATTTTAGCAGACTGTAGATTAACACATAATAAAATGTTGATGTATTTATTGCTTACCTGCTAAGTCTCGGTGAACGATGTTATTTTCCTTCAAGTAGTCCATACCCTACGACAGAAGTAGTTGTCAAGATCATTAAGAGGGATTCTTTACGCATAGCGTGTCAATAATACCTCAGCCACGTCTTGGGCAAATTTAAGTAACTGAGGCAAACTTGGTTTGGTGTACGATATGCGGAAATAATCAAGGAGAGATCCCATCGGAAGGTATTCCATGACTAGAAGCAATCCTGGGTCATTTACCACACCTTTCACTTCAACTATGTTTGGATGACAAAGTTTCTACACACAAAGTTTTGTTTGTTTCATAGTGAGACATATTCGCATAATTGTACCAATACCTTCAGAATTTCAAACTCCCGATGAAAGTCCAATTTTTCCTTGTCGGGAATGTTGTCATCTTTCATCATTTTCACTGCGACATGTTCTGCTGAGCCATCGCTCCTTGTCAATTCTCCGACGTAAACTGCACCGTAACATCCCTATATCAATACAAACAGCATTTATCGAGCAGTCTACAGCCAGAATCTAAACAGTACCTGTCCAATCATTCGTCCTAGAGTAATTTGATTTTTTCCAAAGACATAGATTCCTTGAGCTGAGCCTGTGGAATATATGCTAGCGATACTTCCATGTCCATAAGCAGAAACTGATATTAATTCTGGTGAAATAGTTCCGGTCTAAAAAAAATTATGGGATGCAAAAAAATTAAGGTCTCGTGACTTAATTTAGGTAGTAAGGAGAGAGAGACTTACCATGCCACCTGGAAGCCAGGTGCATTCTGTGACATTTGATCCGGAATGCAGGGACAAATCGTGAATGAAAGTGCTCACAGTTCCATCCGAACAAGCAGCATTTGTTTGATTGTCTGATTCCGATGTTCCCCAATTCAAGAGACTGGTGATGTCACAACCACCATTCACACTAGACTCGGGTGTAATGCTGGCATAAGAGTGTTGTCGTTTTGTTCCGATTACTAATATGTGTGTTTACAGAGACAATTAAAAATATTCCTTCATAATTACGTGTTACATACTGTCACTTACTTTGGTAAAGAATTTGATGAATGTCCCGCACGATTGCTTGAGGGCGTTTCCTCGACTCTGGTATTTTTGCCCAGCATTCACACATAATCGAATACAGCTCTGATGGACATCTCAGTGGGCACGATAGTCGCTTTCCATTCATATAATCCTGAAATACAATAGGTTTTAGTTGTTATTAGAACAACATGGTTTAGGTTTCAGTGATCCATCAATTACCGCTTTGTACGATGCAAGCTCTGAATCAAGTGGAGAATGCGGCTTGTTGCCGTACGAAAATACCTCCCACAAAGTCGTACCCAAAGACCAAACGTCTGCTGTCATGAAGTTTTTAGCCAGTTTGGGAATCTCATAAAATTCAGGTGGAATCCAGTGAATGCTGCAAGAACAAAGGTTGAGAGGCACATTGCAAAGAGGACGATGTAGTCGAGATCTTACTCAGTGTCACTGTATTCGTAAATACTTGGGTCCGCTAATTTTACAAGAAAGGCACTATCACTGTGTTCAGCAACAAACACATTATGGCATCGGATATTTCCGTGGACTATTCCGTGGTCTTCCTGTGGAAAAAATAAAAAACGTATATTTGCATCCGTGGATTCACCCAAGTTCCAAGTTAAGCGCTTTACTGTTTACCAAAAACCAAACAGCCTTGGCCAAATGACTAGCTGCCTCAATCAGCTCAGCAACTTTAACGTGTAGCTTGTTGTCTCGCAGATATACATCCAAGGTACCTAGTGGCATCCAATCTAAAACTAGTGCCAACGGGTTGACTAAAATGACCCCCCTTAACGTCAACAGGGATTCACATTGCCACACAGCACAACGATCCGCCATTTCTAAAAACTCCTATTTGATTACAGCAGAAATTTGAATGACAACCAAGGACATTGTGGAGGATAAAACTTACTCTGGTCTTTTTGTTTTCGTATTCCTTTTTCAACAGCTTTATGGCCACCTCATGACTAAGGGTTGTACTTTCTTTCCACATTCCTTTATGAACTTTGCATGTCTTTCCCTCATACTCAAACCTTTTCCCTCTAAACACTTGTAAGTTATTGACCACGATCACTTGAGGTCGTGTCAAAGTGGCAACTGTGTCCGATTTATAGGCAGGTTGCATTCGTATGTCCTTTGATGGCTTTTTCCTGCACAACAGCAGTGGGGATTGGTCTGAAAAAAGACAATTGTTGTCTCAACACACATTCTGATCAGTTATTGATTAACCTGAATTACCATATTCTGACGGCGGAATCCACTCTTTCAAAATCAGGTCCCCAACGGGAGAATTCATGTAATAGGAAACCAGTTCCATGACTGTTGAAAATTGTTTCAGTGGGTCCGCTTGAGTCATTGCGTATCTTCCATCAGAGGTTTGGGTGACGTCGTAAGTACAAGGCTTTCTGATCATAAAAATGAAAAATGAAAAATCCTTTAATTTGGTACTCCTTCACGGTATCTTACTTGTAAATTGTTAAAAAATCGATGCAGTAATTCTCAAACAGTTTTGAGCTTTGTCGTAACATAAAAGATCCCGGCTTTGAAATAGGCATCGTGGTGAGCTTCATGTGAGCAAACTTATCCCTGCAAAAGTAAAATGAAGTTCTCATATCATGTCTGAAAGATTAAGTTGTATTATCCTCACCCAACTGGACCATGGCACTTCATAAACTTCAGTTTGCTTAAGGATGGTGTTGTTAGTTCGTTGCACAAGTTAAAAGTCCACTTTTCCGTCATTCGATAATAAGCATCAAGGAGAGACACAAACGAGTGAACCAAGTCTTGGGACTTGAACTTAAAGCAGATAGGAATGCCATTTTTTCTTGAGATTTCAGCAGTACAATCCGCTCTAATGGAAATGAAACAGAGATCTTCAATTGTGCAAACGTGTTCCCACTGCAAAAAAAATTGAATCCTAATGATTATTGCTGTACTCATGTAAAAGCTGTAGTTATAGCTTACATTATGTTTTCCCATATAAGCTACCGAGACGCCGGGTTCGGTAGGGTGGTACACATCAATGCGGATGGTCGCAGGGTACTCTTCCTGTTTGTAGGTCATGGCGTAAAATTCTTCTGCAAAATATCTTGGAGCCAGGTCCTCAACTTGACTGATGTACTGCTCCTTGGTATATTTGGAGTTTTTACGGTTGCTCTTTATCAGTCCGACCAAAGTTTCATAAATCTTCTTCTTGAGGAAAAACTTGTGCTGCTTGTAAATGGACTTAGGCACGAACTGTTTGTAATTAGTTTGCATGTAGTCCACCGTCTTGTCCTCTTCTTGAATGATTCGAAGCATGTCAGTTACGCACAGCCCAATGGCCTCGGGTTTGACGCTATCCCGTGAAATGTCAGGAATGAGTCCTTGGAGCAAGTCATGGCGGATCTGGTGAAATGTGTAGTCGAATGCGTTTTCATCCAGGAGACTTAAGTCTGTGAGAGACGGTATTTTTAAACGCAAGCGAAATTCCACTTGGTAGCTCTGCTCGGAAGAAAACTTAAAGGCCGGAGGAAGCCAAATGTCTGCACATTTTCTGAGTCGAATTGCAAATAGATGAGTGGTAATTGGTCGGAAGTGAAGATGCCTTGCCACAGTTCGACACACATCTTCCGCGCATAAAGGGTCCACTATGGGGATCTCGTAGTTCTTGCACCCTTTGTACAGATACACGACCACGCTGCAGGAGTCCATGTCGGTGTCTAGTATTTCTCCCTATATAAAAGAATCAAGATATCCAATTAGTTCCTTGTGTACTACACTTCATGAAAAAAGCATATTTTACTCCAGAGCTATGCATGGCGGATACAAGTGCAGTTTTTCTGAAAAGTCGACTCCTGACACCAGTACCAATGGAACTTTCACCACCAAAATTAATTAACTTATTAGACTCCATATTGTCACTCATATCGTAACAATGCACTGGTCAATTATTTGTGATTTTTGTTATCTTCACCAGGTACAAAGTATGAATAAGAAGAAGATGTTATCAAGACATTGAAATAAAGATGGAAATAGAAGAGGACAGTTGGCTGAAACGAACGGCACAACGCCTCTCATGGGTCACGGTTGTGATCATAATTGCTGGTGGAGTCCTCACATTCCTCCTCCTCTTCATATTCGCCAAGAGGCAAATTATGAGGTTTGCCCTAAGGTCTCACAGAGGACCCCATGCCCCACTGGGCTATGACGCCAACAAGGTACATATCCAAAAACTACGTGATTAACTACGATACGGTAATGAATGAGACTTCTTCCTGTGTAGACTTTGCGAAGGGAAATTCTAAGAAGGATAGACGCTATTCCGAAAGTGACTTATGAACCACAAATGCTCCGTGACGAGGTGCAGCAGAAGTATGTGACTGATCCAGACGGGCAAAAGCCATGTCACTACTACCGCATGAAAGTAGTTGACGAAGCCAAAAGTTTGGGTACGTGTGTGCCACCTAACATAAATGTTGCACAATGACATGATCAGATAAAATGTTAATCCAGCCTAATGAATTCCTAAAATATGTTTGTTGTTTCAGAAATGAGTCTCCAGAAGAAGAAACTTGGGAAAAGGCATACATTCGAGAGTCTCAGATCCTACTTTATTGTCATTTTGACCCCTCAAGTGGATCCGAGAGTCGTTCATCAGCTCTGTGATCTCTACGAGGCTGCAAGATTCAATCCCAAACCTTTTGGACTTGAGGAGTACGAGGCATTTGCCAATCTCTTCAAGCAATTGCGACATGCGTACGTGTGACATGACACGCTTTTTAAACCTAATTTTGTTGCGAAATAAAATGACATGGTTTTTCTTCCTATCTCTAGAATTCAAATCCTACAGCCAAGGAGTAGTAGTAGTACGAGTAGAAGCCCTATGAAGGGTGGTACTTCCACCACCACCAATAATAAAGGACAGTTGAAGGATGTCGGTGTCGGTGGTGGTGGAATAATTGAAGAGAACAAGACTGGAGCCCCTTACATCCGACGCTTGTCCAAGAAAGAGGTGAAGGAAAGATGGACGAATGAGGATGAGGCAACGGCACTCTGCCACTCATCCGCCATGCATGAAATTTCCATAATCAAGTCATCGAATGTGAACGAATCCACAGCGGTCTAGTTGTGTGGGTCTCGAGAGTCAAAAGTTAAAGTTATATAATCAAGTTTGTTTTTCGGATAATAAACACGGTCCCAGTCCCATTAAACATAGTCCCACATAAAAGTAAATTGAGACCCACCCGTCTGTCAATGTAGTCCCACTATTCTGTCAAGGTAGTCTTATTTTGTCTAAGCTTTAATTGCTTTATATGCTTGATCTGCTTTTTTGTTTCAATCAAGCATAAAAAGCATGCTTTGCTTGTTGCTTTTTTCTAAATCAAGCATAAATAAAACTGTAATAATTCCCGACTGTTGATATGTACTGAAAGTATTAAGATCTTTAGAATCTGTGGTCCCTTAGAGAGTAAGGACTTAGGATCTGTAGTCTTTTGGAGACGAGGGGATGATGATGTAAGACTGTAGTCCTTGGGGAGGAGAATGTTGGATCTTCAGTCCTTCGGGAGGATGGGAGGAAAATCTAAGATCTGTGGTCCCTTGGAGAGGGGGGACGTGGAAATGTGGAGTGTAATTGGATAGGATAATGAAAGACAACTATTTTTATGTAGAACTGCAGAAGCTACATTTTGATCTATGTATACTCTGGTACTTTTGAGAGGAAGGGACGGTGGTGTAGACCT
>JAQIWU010000872.1:0-20827 GCA_034696445.1 Isotomiella minor | reverse complement strand
GTTGAATGGATGGAGAGGGTGCGTTGTGAAAGTCATACTCACAAAAACCATTCTACCTATTGAATTTACTCAAGCTTACTACCTTTCTTCTTATCAACGATAACTTCACATCACCGTTCCTCTGCGATCAAGTCAATGTAAAGAGAAAATATATTTGCACAATAAACAAATAATGTGCCCCACCTAAAATCCATATTAAGTAATTGAATCGCGTATGATGAACGTGTACCAATTTTGCAAAATATGGCTTGATTATCGTATTATACTTCTGAGCGGAAACCTACTCACCATGCATGACATGCCGTGACTACCTTCGCGTTCCAAAGACAAGAAGACAGACAGTAAAGATTAATAGCTGTCTTATTAAAATCGATCAAGTGAAGAAGAAGATGATGATGAAAGAATCGCGCGATTAGAAGACATCACAATTTTATTCCAACCCGGGCTTCTCTCTTGCCCTCTTTCTTTCCTACTTTCACCTCACACAATCACAAAGAGGAAAGTGGAAGAAGAATCATATGCATTCATCGCAGGTATTGGCATCATCGCTGTGGGTGGAATCGCATCCTCTATATCTAATATCACATCACGCTGACGTTGGCAAATTCCTCGGCAAACAAAAACGACCTTTGCCTGGTTTTTGATGTATTTCCTGCGATAGCATTTATTTACCACGGCGGAGGTAAGGATATGGGAGAAAGCCTTATCCCTAGCCTCTCTCTCTCTCCGTCTTTGAGATCAGTTTGTTCAGCAAATAGACCGACCATCATCATCATCATCACTTGTCTAACATAGCTTCCTTCCTTCTATACCATCTTTTAGTGAAAGCACAGTACATCCCTCCATGCCTCAACCCCCGTCCTACTTTGCGCAAATATGGGTTGGGATGAGAAAGCTAAAAATAAACACGTCAAGCTCATATCCTCTGTGAGAGAGGTAATTAGTCCTCTCAATAAAAAATATACCTACGACTATCTATCCATTGGTCAGATCATTCCAACAATTTAAACTTAATTTTGCAACCTAGTCGTCCTCGATGAAATGAGTGTGGAGTAAATAAAACTGCTTTTTTAGCCCATTTTGCTGCACACAAGAAAGAAAGAGAGTGTGTAGGATAATAAAAGTGAAAAGAAAAAAAAACGAGAAAATTGCCATCCCGTCGTTTCCTTCCATTCATCACCACAGCACTCATTCTCACACCATTCATTCATTTTCGCGACAGTTTTTATAGGCGAAGGCAAGTCAAGTCACACGGCATAAGAACATTCCAACATTTGATGATGAAGACAGCGAATGAAGAAGAAAGACAAGAGTGGCATGGCTTGGCGTGGTGGTGAAAGAATGGTGGCAAGCACTTTCTTTTATTGACTTTCTCTCTTTCCCTCGTCTCAACCCAAGTTTAGTTGGTTTGATGTCGTTCTGAAGTAATCAAGGCAGGTGAGACGAGGTAAGAAGAAAGAGTAAATGTAAATTTCCATTCTATACGACGTCTATTCTTCAAACAATCCCACCCAACTGACGACATTATAAAGGAAATAAAATCGTCATCATTGTTATTACATGAGTGGATGAGGGTTAATGTGAAAGAAGGATTTTATTGAGGAATTACTCTATTTAAGTAACTCTTGCTCCAACTATTAATGTCTTTGTTTCAAAGTTCCATAATGATTCGCAATCAGATGATCTAATGCCCTTTTCTCTTAAGAAAATTGCTATTTAGATAAATAATAGAGAGTGAAGAGACGAGATTGCACAAATTGTGGAGGATGGGAAGCAGGCGTTACCTTGAGCAAAGTCTACACCACGGTTAAAATAGGATATCATAATGTGGGTAATGTACCTACATGCAATAGCCACTGAATAAGCATTAAGTATCGATTGGTTATATTGATCAAAGTGTTTGTACAACTAACTTTAATAGCCCCCTCAACACAATTTTTCTTTCCCATGAACTACCAACCTCGACAAATTTTCCTCTTTTTCATTAGCGGATGTTTACGTGGGTTACTGAAGTATATGTATTCCTTCATATTGATGAAGTCAAAGTAGATGGTTGCTCACTTATTCAGGTTACTTTCTCCTCAAGGCATGTGAGTGCGTGGTGACTCGAGGTTGCGGTTGTATTGGTGAAAGTCCATTGTACCGATGTGCACTGCACACATGCGTTTTATGCATAATATAATACATCTCTGCAGTAGAATATAGACTGGGGTTGAGGCAGAGAAGGCGAGTGAGTGAATTAGACGTGGGTATAAGCTTGTAAATTGACAGCCCACGTCTATTCTAGTCTGCCCTGTCTGTCTGTACGACTTTAATCTTCTTCTTGCTTTCTCCTGCAACAACGAATACAAGTTTCAAACTAAAACCTAACTGACGGCTCACTGGGATCTATGGTGCCAGCCTATCCGAGCTTAAGACGATTGGATTGACCTTTGTCGAAGAAAGTAGTGTGGTGCTGCACACGGGAATAAATGAGCGAGTGACACTTGCGGAATTTTAAAACATACACAAGTACACAAGGTGCCTGATATATCGATCTTTACAATTAAATTGCATTGTAAGTGCCGTCGTCAAGGTAAGTCGGGAGTGGAAGTTAATGGTTACAAACTTCAAGGCCAAAATTTGACTCGTCAAAATAAAGAATCGCACTTATACACTCCTTTCCAACCGACCGCAAGTCTATTATACCGTCATTCCAGCTCCCTTCTACTTTTAATCCCGTGTAAATTATTGATGATGATCATGATGATGCAATCTAGACAGGAGATGGATATAAAACCAATCCAACTCTAATCTTGGACGAAGGCAGGTATAGCCACAGACGAAAGGCGAATCCGATAGTAGGTAGTAGGGAAAGTATGGTAGGTTCAAGTCAGTCAGTCGAAATGGTTTCACCTTCCTTTCTTTTGCAATCAATGGTTCCTTCATCTTATCTTTTTAGCCGTGTGCGTTGCTCAACTCAATCCTGGCAGTACCTATGGGGTACACACTTTATAATACACGGATAAGATGCAATCAAGAAGGAAGCCAGAGTAAAAAAGTGGCATGGCCTGGCATGATATATAGGATGGTATGCCATGGTACGATGTACAAGTAAAAGCAAGTGAGTGGCTACACCTAAATATAGATTAGATTTAAGGTAAGGTAGGCAAGGGTCGGGTCGAGGAGGCATGAGTTAGGATGGATGAAGGTAAACCTAAATGGAAGAAAGTGAGATGAGCACGATCACTAGATAAATGTCGACCATTAGCAGTTCTCTAGTGAATTTGAATGGCCGAGACAGGAAATAGGCTTCTTTTCTCTTCTTCACCCCCACGCTTCTCCGCACTATTTTCTGTTTCCACATTCCCACCTTGCCCCCACACACCACACAGAGACAGTCCACACAGGTTGCATGTTGAATGCTTATGTCTAAAAGCAGATTTCTGCTTTAGCTTATATCGTAGGGTGAGGAAGGAGAAGTTTCCATGCATTGATGGTCCGTCAGTTTGTGGATGCAGAGTTTTAGTACACAAAAAGCAAACAGTCAATCGATTGTTGTTTCCTCACACATGCCTGAGCAACTTTAAGGATTATACAGGTGCGAATTCTCTTTCTTCGTAGAAAGCTACTTTCACCTGATTTTCCTCTTCATTTTCTTTATGCATATTTATTTAAGAGCACTCTTTGTTTCTGCTTTCTGCTTTCCCTCTTCCACCCTCGTTTTGCCTTATCTCTCCATTGTCTTCTTTTCCACCAAGCTTTCGTCAAATGGATTAGAACAGACAATTTTAAGCAAACCAAGAGAAGGAAGTGTTGCTGTTTCCTAATGCGTATGGAGTAGGAACAAGAGTTCCCGTCTCTTGTTTATTTATTTATTTAGTTGGGAACGTAATCTGTTTAATATTCAGAGAGAGAGTGTAGTAGAAGGTCGTCAAGCAGGTAGGATCTGTCGTTAGCAGCATCCATAGCTTCCAGTTGTCGTCTTGTCAGAATCCACCAACCTGTACCATTTTGAAGGACAGGAGGATAAACCGACATCGTGAAAGAAGCATGATATAAGTAATATCATACGGAACAAGTGAAAGATGCAACGAGACTCTCTGTCCCTTAATTATCTGGTTTACAGAAGCATGAAGAACCAAGGATTCCCACGAAACCTAAAAAACTTGGATTAATTCGTCCTTTCTCTTGACCACTGTGTTTCTGCTTCCCCGCACGAACGAAAGCAAATTGCATATTCCATTTTGTACTCTGCACGTGAAACCCACAGCATTTTACAGGCCTCCCTGACATGCAACAGTTATGATACCCTCCTTAAGAAACGTGTAGAGAGAAAATATTTCCGGATATAAGCTTCTGGAATTTAATCACTTTCTCTCAGAGTCAATTCATTGTGCTTCACTTTTGTAAACAGTGACTGACTTTATTGGTGATGTGGAAACAGGGAAAGCTAATGGTGCTACATGCTACACGATACGATACGATCTGAACATGAAACAAATAAAATAAAAGGAATCACGATACTCAACTCTCTCAGTCCACATGCTTACTTTTGTTCTTTGTTATTTTGTTTGTTTTCTCCACTCACCCGACAGAGTGACTCTTCCTCCTCTATTTCAGTTTTACAATACAGCGGGCCGGGTCTCAATCAAACAATGAAAGATGTGAAATGCGATACACATGTAGGTATACACTCACTCACACAAGAGAGTGAAATGGGTAAGCCGGTGAAAGTACGAAATGGTGGTGGTGCAGGTCGAATGGTTTACATGGAATGATGATGTGGGTTTTCTTTTCATTCCAGCCTTCCGAGAGAAAGTACATGAGAAGGAAAGGAGGATGGATTTTAAGAGCAAAATCAAATGAATTGAGGACTGCCTCACTTTCATTTTATTAACAAACAAAACAATGAATGAATGAATGCTAACATCGAATAAGTAACATGAGATTACTTGGATACACAAGCAATGTTTGTGTTTTGCTATAGGGCGATGGACTTAAGTCAGAGTCGTACTAAAAGAAAAGTAGTGGACATCATCAGTATTATTAGGGGTGTTATGGATTTCCGTTCATACGTAGATACATTCATTCACTCTTCCATTTGATTACAAAGAATAATAAAATATTTCCTTGTATTCTACTTTCGTCATTTTGGGAAAGCTATTATTATCCTCCCACCACCAACCAGGCGTTGTTGCACACAAATAACCCACTATAATACCCACTTCTAAATAAAATAAATCGTATGAGAGTCGCCCATCCATTCATTCGTGCACCAAACCAAGAAACAAACCATAACCATGCAGGTCCCTCCCCTGCATGACAGAACTACCAAAAAGGTCATAAATAGAAAAACTTGTGTGTACGTACGTTCGCATTTCTACTTTCTCCTAAAATAATAATAATAATGTTGCGGTTATTATGACCTGTCTTGACTTTAGTGACCGTTCAATCATTCGCTCGCGATAATCTGATTGATTGATGGGTAAGAATAGGCAGGAATGGTTGTGGGACAGCACAATTCGACCAAAATTAAGCTTGGCTAAACTCAAGCAGCATTTTTCGAAGAATGAACCCTGAATGGCCATGTGACGTGATGTGCTTTGTTTTTGTTTTGCAGTTTGGCTTAACCGTATATTTGTAAAATCAAAGTACCTTTCCTTTTTACCTCGCAGCCAAATGCATGGTTGAATGTCATAGAAGCAAGTGTAAGTGTCAACTGCCTCCTTTCCCCCCCATAAAAAAGTCAATCCAAAAGGCTAAACTTAAGGGTCATCGATCGCATTGTGAATATATGTGGAAGTGAAAATCGGTTGGCAGGAGCCATAAATAAATTTAATGTTCGCCAATTTATTCGCTCAGCTCAAATTAGGTGGACAGTTCAGTACTTTTCTCTGTAGTATTTACACTGTGTACTTACTTAGGTAAGTGACAGGGAAAATGGACAATAAACTGTTGTGAGGTAACAAATATATAAAGGGAAGATGTAAAGTCACAATTTATTTTCTCCCAACAGGCCAATAAAAAAGTTGTGCTGATGTGTACACTACACACAAGGCACAAGTAGTGGGATGGGCAAAGAGCTGACTTGCAGACCGTATATTCCAAAGCAATACTCTTGGCTTTCAATCACCATAAAATCTCGTACATAAAAATCAAACCCCTCTGTACCCACGATTAGTACGTCGTTGGACAATTGTGCAAAACGTCAACGCTTCTTCTTCTTCTTTCAACGGTGGAAAAATTAGTGGGTGGGAACGACATGGAAGCAGTCAAGCATTCATTCGAACGGGCCGACGGTGGGTGTGGAGAATGGATAAGACCGGATGCACACTTTACAGGTCACTGTACACCCACTGCAGTGGGATGTGGGTAAAGTCTAGTTTATGTAGAAAGTAAAAGGATGAGGAAACTGTTACTTTCTGTCTGACCAGGTATCTGTTGGGTCTGGCCTCGGAAAAGGAAAGGGTGAGTTTATTATTGTGGACGATTTGTGCATGTGTCTTATCTTTTTCACCAAACCAAGCCTTGCTCTTGACATTGCACTTAAGGTCCAACATGAAGGAAACGACGAATAGTGGATTCAAGGAGACTAGCGTAACGTTCCAATTCCAAGGTAGACTTCATGTTTTTCCTCCCATCTTTACTATAGTATTAGATCTGTGTATGTATTGAATAGGTGAGTCTTTCCTTTTTCTACGGTGAATTATGAGATGGAAAGGAAAGAAACAGTCAAGTGAGGAGGAGATGGTGGAAAAAAATGTGAAGAAAAGAACCTGGCTAGTAAAGAATGGAAAATGGTGAGAACGAGGGAAGAAAGAAAGTACCAAAAGGAAGGTTTTTTACACTCTCCTACATTGATGATGTTTCTTTCCTGCTTTCACCACCATCAGTCCATCACTGCTGTACTTCCTCCTTTTCGAGCTTAGCCCCACACTTCTCTGGGGTCTCGTCTGGATGGACAAAGGCAGGATGTCGTGCTTTACCCCGGGATGCAGCAAAGAATGTCTATATAATGCTGGTGAAGGTCTCTTTTACAGTGAATTATGCTAATGTAGAACGTCCGCCCATTCATTGACTCCACGACAGGACCAGCAGCTGCTACAGTGCTGACTGACCCTTCTGACTTATTGTAATACTTTAATAGTGGTTGGGGTAGGAGGATGAGAGGTAGTTTGGGTGGTTAGCATAAAAATGTGACAAATCACGGGGATGATATATTGTCCTTCTTTCTTGTGATATGTCTCACTTTCACCATACATGCACACACGGCCTTCCCTTCTACCAACGATCTGAACCAGGATAAGACGAAGAATGACAAGGAAGGAACATGCTTATTGTATTTTGCTTCCTTGCCTGCACTGAGACGAGTGACATATTGCAGACAATCATTGTTATCAGCCTTCCTTGCCTCAACAGTAGCTCTCCCAGGCAGCAAATCTGAAAAATGTACGACACCAAATGTGCATTGTCTCATCTTGTCTTGTCCATCTCATCTCATCACCTTATGTTTACTAAAAAATGGCACGGTGGAAAACCTAGCTCAGCAGATGTAAGTTTTCAAGTTCTACCTTTGACAAGAAATAATTATAACCGGAAAAAAGGTAAGGCAATCTAGTTTGAATGTGTACGTTTCCACTGCAGGTTCTATTCTCATGTGAACCCTGACCGTCTATATATATCGGCATCAAGCTACTTGTCTTACTGGCTGTCTTTTATCACTAACCCTTGGCCATTTGATGTCAACGTGACGGCTTGGTTTGTTTACGTGATAGAGACGCACTTTAGGCTTGACTTATCTCCAACTTTCCTTTCTTCATCCAGAGCAGGCGTTTCTATTCAATGGATTTACAATCCAGTCATCTCACACTTTACTCCACTCCACCACTTTCTCCTGTTTAAACCAGGATCCAGCTCCTCTGAAAGATTGACAGCACCATTGTCTACATTGACATAATTTAAAACAATGCTCAACTCTCGTGCCTTAGGTAGGTGAAAGTGGATTAAGAGTGAAAGTGGCAGAGTGGAAGCAGAAAAGAGAGTTGCAAAGTAGTTGGAAAGCACCACTTTCTCCATAGTTTCTCTTTGACATGAATAAAATAAAGTCACTACAGCAGTAGTGGCAGTCGGTGGTTTGTAATAAATAATGATGGTGGGTGTGTGTGTGTGTGGTGTAGATGATGATGGTCATAACAATAAATGACGTTTGACATCATCAAAGTACTTTCAAAACACAAAACCTGGCCTCTCTGCGTCTTAATTACATTAAATATGCTGTCGAGACTCTCACTGGAATTTATTGCTGGACAACGTGGTTCTAAATAGTTTAAGGATTTGTTCATCATCAACTTTTTATGAATGTTCCAAATGAACCTCTTCGCGTCGCGAACAAAGTTTTACAATCAAAATCAAATGCATGTCACTTTCGGTCAGTAGTAGAGATGGAGTTAGCCAAAGAGAGTATAGGACTTGGTCGTCATAGGTCCTAGTGGCACTCAAAAAGGTTTGTCTTCCTTCTACCTTCTCCTCAGATGAGTCATTTCTGTTCTGAGAGTGACTTGGCTGTGCTGTTCAGGACACTGCCTAACTCTTGGTTAATTTCATTTATTAACTTCTTCATCCATCCTCTTGCTCCCTCCAACACAGTCAAATGTGACATGACAACGACAAGCAGCAAGAGCAACGCCACACTACAACCACAATTCTACACTCGCCTGACAAGAGAAGAGTAAAAGTAGGAAGCAAAGGTACAACTGCGACTCTGTCTCTGCGATGGAAACTTAGTTAAGGAAGTGAAGTGAGGCTTGGTTGGCGGAGTGAGTTAAATGTATTACTTGTAAAGACAGGTTTGGTTTAATCAACTTAAACTAAGCCCGCAGTCATGTGTCGTGTTCTACCCCAGCATCGTCCTTTTTGTGTATGAGTCCAGTAATTTTGCAACTCGCAATATTTTATTCATTGGAAAACACTTACTATCAATATTTGCAGCCAGACAAATGTGGGTCTACTTTTTGGGAAATTATGCCATCCACAAAAATGGATTTGCGTCATGTCCAACTGTCCAATAAACCCATCTCATCTTTTCACCTTTGGGAAATGCATTTTTAAGTTGGTTCATTTCTTTCCCTACTTTCGATCTTGACACTTTTACACACACCCATGAATTTTTTTGTTTTACGACCATGTAAGTGCACAAGCTTCTTGCAATTGGGCCTTTGAGAAAAACCGGTGTCTTGGGAGAGATAATGCGAATATGGGTTGTTTAGGAGAGGAGAGTTTTAGGAGATGGGAAGTTTTTAAAGGTAGAAAGAAAAAGAAAGTTGTCTTTACCACCGACCGAACAAACCTTTTCCTTTCAACGTTTTGTGAAGATCTGAACAAGTCATTGCTGGTACACCTTACTTTGTTGCCAAAAAGGGTGTTTCCTCTTCAAGACTAGAACCGGACAGACCCTTTACTATCCCCATGTACGCATTGACTTTTTCCACATTCCTGTGCCAGAATTGCCATATAATAAATTTCATCGTATCCATTGCAAATTGATTTTAGGAAGTATGACGTACGTACAAAAATGGAAGTAATAAAAAAACATTCCAATTCCGGACCTGCCCCAATACGCACGGAAAGTTGGAATTGCATACTCGCAAAGTAAATTAGATTGTAATCGCTGAATGTAGGACAGTATAAGAGAGAGGATGACTTTTGAAATGGACGGGCAATTAAAAAGAAGCACCATACTAAAAAGTGCGGATAAATCACCCTCACGAAATGTTCGTATGTTCCATCAATTGTCATTTTTCCTTTCTTAAACTTGAGATTTGGATGGGAGGAAAACGACAGATCCAGGAAAACTTTTCTGTATGTTGGAGTCAGGGGCATGTCAGGTGGTAAATTTTCTGTAGGAAAAAGTAAGTGAAAATAGCTCATGAATGCATTTATGAACTGGGACTATGGCAGGTTAAATTGCAAATGGAATACTACACATAGCGAAGTGCATAAGAAACAGCTTCACTCACTCACACGACACCCAAATGTCTATGCACCACACCGACACCACCGATGTAAACTTTCTCCTCAAAAAGTAAACCAAGCACGCAACACGTAACGTTTTAGCTTTCATAAGCCCCTCTTTCAAAGTAACTACATACCTACACAGGTACTTAGGTACGTTCTCTTCTGTATAGTAAGATGTGAAGCCACGCATACGAGAATAGCATGAATATATGACGAGTGGTATGCAAAAACTTGAATACATTTGTAACTATCTGAAGCTACTCACCGGCCATCAAAAAATGTAAGCCCAGAAGATGTACTATTTTTAGTCTTATTCTAAAAGTTTGCTAAAAATAAGAAAAAAACTTACCTCATAAACACGAAAAGGCTTAGAACACGAGACCGGTTAAGGAGGTATCACTTTTCAATCAAAACGTTCTAAGTTATTACTGAAGTTAAAAATTGTCCAATAACATTGATGACGATTCTATTATCCACTCCACGCACTGTTCAAAAATAGTGACAACTGTACCAGGTAAACAAAGTCAGCTCAATGCATGTAATTTTTATGTCCAACGAGGGTGAATGAAAAGCAATTTAAACTTGTGTCCATTATTGAAGAAGTCTAGAGACGGAGGACACCTTCCACGCTTTCTCTTTCCTTCTTATCACGTGCGTTTAGAATTGCACACTTTCCTTGTCTCAGGTTAAGGAAGAGTGTTTTTCCGACTTGCTTCTTGGATTACATGCTCCTGCTCTCGGGTCTAAGCGTGTGTGTGGGTTTGTTTGTTGTCTGTGAGAACCTTTCTCCCGCTTTTGGGTGCTTTCTCCTGGTTCGCTCTCACAGGCTCAGGCAGCTACTGCTTTCAGAAACCTGGGCCAACTGGCATTTTATTGGGTTGGTTGGAATAGACTAAAACCCTACAGTCCTACCTCTTTCTCTCTTCTTCCCATTCTAACAACCTCACTCTCTCTGGCTTCCTTTTACCCCAACACTTGCAGTCGTGAGGCAGAAAGAAAGTACTGCTTCGGCTGACCAGGATGTGAGAATGAGGCATGAAGGAGGTTTTTTACTTTAAGCATATCAAATCTGCTAGTTAATCAAATCAGAATACAAACAATTGAGGTTTTAGGTTTGAAGCCTTATATTTATTGCATTGCACAGTGTTAACAAGTATACACAGTTTTCAACCAAATACTTCAACTATTCGCAAGCTTGTGAATAGCGTCATCCGAAATTTTGATTTCAACCCTACATCCCAACCGTCACCATACGCGTCCTATGAAAGTAAGAGTGATAAACCCTGATGCATCACTTTAAAATGTTGCTTTAAAATGAGGTCTTTTGTTCACACGATTGCATTATTGGCGAGTTTTGTTGATTGGTTTGTTTTGTACACGCTAGTTTTATCTATTCAAATCTGGTCTAAACTAATTTAACCAAGGGCCCCTGTGGCTGACTTAATTGCTGTGGTGAGGGCACTTGTTCCAACATTCATCATGGCACCCATTGCCATTTTCCCTCCGTACTTTATCCCCGTCCCAACAACCGTACCTCCTATCGTCTTCCGCACAGACCCCATCACGTCATTGGCAGCATCCAGCCCTTTTCCTATTGCCGTAAACATGCGGAGTCCACTCGCACCCTGAAAGTAAAACTTGTAATCATACATACATGGAAGACATGCTCACTCCTGTACCTTAGACACGTCCTTGTATGACTCTTGTCCATCCCTTGTGGATCCATCGCCATTTTCCCCCATGTCCACTTCGATAGTTATGGGCGAATAACTTTTTGCCCTCTCGTATGCATTTCGCACAACATTGGAATAGTGACTTCGGGTTGCCTTCCATCGATCTGCCAAACCACCAGCTCCTCCTGTAGACTTGTATGATGACAATGGAGGACTTTTTGACGCAGTCTCTTCATAAATTGGGGCCTTAGATCCTGGCCTGAACTAAATAATGATAGGCAACCTTGATTCTCAGAGTGCCCCAAACTCAAGCCAGAACTATTAACTCACCTTTTCCTTGGCAATTCCATCAGCTTGGTTTTCATACCAGTTGTTCCAAGTCTTCCAAAACCGTTGTTCCTCTTCCTTGCTGGGGTACTTTGTTTTGGTGATGGCGACGGTGGCTGGATATTTTGGGGGTGGGGGAACATTATTCTTGCCTTGGGTATTTGCTTTCCATTTGATATTGAATGGCAGTTTGTTCCCATTTTTTGTGAACGGTCGCCAACTATCGTCATTTTCGTGTTCCAAGTCCTCATCCTCTTCAACATCCTCCTCCTCATGGTAAGGTTTAGGTTTGTGATGATGGTGGTAGTGAGGAAGACGAGGTTTTCTTCGCCTTATTCCAAACAGCCTATTTCTCCGCTTGCCCCTCCTCTCATTCCTCATGGGTCTGGAGGCATGGTTCCTCATCTTTGCAGGGGACCAGAAGGAGTCCCTCATAAGAGGCCCAAAACTATTGTGAAGTCTATGTCTCTCATTTGAAATTTGAAGTCGGGAGTGCCTATTTCTCTGTTGAGAAGACTCTCTTTTGTCAAAAGGAGGTCCATGTTTCCTTGGGTCGAACTTAACTCCCCATCTATTATTTCCTTTCGGGTCTGGATAAGGCGGTCCAGGCATGGACGGAAGGTCCAACTGAGCACCCACTACATTACTACTCAAAAGCACTACCACCAGGAACAAAACCGACGCTCCAAAAAACAGCAAGAAAGGCCATTGGCCAGGACGATTCCTATTCCATCTCCACCGCTCCGACGTAGTTGTACTGTCTTCCTTGTCGTAAATCCCTTCGCCGGTTTTCAATTTGACTCTTCTCAACTGGATTTCCATGCTTGGTTTCTTCTTCGCAGTTTTTGGCCGCACGACATGATATGCGACGAAGACGTCTTCCTTCCGCGTACTGACGCTTTTGTTTTCAGGAAATCCTAATTTATCGCATTTTACAGGGGTGCATAAATGTGCCACTAAATGTGTGCACTACGAGGTACCCTTAGGAAGGGAGGAAGGAAGGATGAGAGTTTTGGTTTTTGTCAAGTTACAATTGCAGTGATGTAATGTATTCAAACCCACTATCTGTCATTATCAACCAGTCCCGTCGCCATATCCACTCATCATCCATTGACATGCCGTAGAGTTTAGAGGAAATTGAAGTGTGTGATAAAGATGATATGTGATGCGTCGTTTTACAATACTTGCATGAGGAATACGACGCTACTTTGTGACGGAAGGGGTATTTAAGTCTAATGCATTCAGGATAATTTTTCTCATTCGACGCTGTGTAAATGACAATTAGCCATTATTCTATACAGCGACGCTGTGCTGAAAACAGGAGTCCCCCATAGGCACATACAATAATATGTCAGGTGCAAGAGTCGAAAGTCTATGCATACATAAATTGCAGTAACTTTTAGAGGGAAGGAAGTGCAATGAAACCTGCCATGCAACTTTACAACCACTGACTGAAAAATTTGCTACAAAAAAGTGTATGTGATGATAAAAGTGCGTAAAACTTGCTTCATTACGAAAGAAAGAGCATCTGTCGCACATCGTAAGGGAAGCACCACTAATTGCATTCTGCAAATGCAGTACTTGTGTGTCTTATTATTGTTGGATGCAACGATTACATCGGTGGTAACAGCGTGAGATATGGTGATGTTGCTTTGCTGTAATTTCAAACGAGTTCTGAAGTGTCTGTGTTGACGAAAAAGGGATGAATATCATCATTCGACATATTTTTAAAAAAAACAGACTAACCGTCTAATCGTGAGCCAAAAATAAAGCACATTGATAAATAGACCGTAGATCTATCTATCTCACAGTCAAAGAAGAAAGGAGCAAACAAGGCAGAAAATAAATATTCAAAAGGAAGTGCCAAACTTAAAATTATTTATTCAAGTTGTCATTTACATTCCCTAATCTAATAAGTAACTTACAAACCATCCACCACTTCATACCTCAGCAATAATGAAGTATAGAGTCACATTATTCACCTAACAGTACGCACCTCATTTCCTTTCCTTCCGGTTGGTGCAACAAGAAGAAAAATGTCTGCATTGATGTGATAGGATTGTAGTATTGACGTCGTCTGTAATTATAAAAAGAGAGGAATTGAAACTAAATTTATGGGAAATTAATAATATGTAATTATTGTTCTTCGTCGCCGCCAGTATCGTAATAAACGATTCATAATGCATATAAAAAACAAAAACGGACAGGCCATTGCCTTTCTAAAAAGTGTACTGTAAACGAAAAAGTTACCATGATTCAAAGACTACAGTTTTCGAGATTGATTATTAGATACGGATGATGTCACAATTCTCCAGGAAGGCATGATATAATCGACATATTCAGGAAACCACACAATTCAAAGTCAATGTCTTCAAACTTTCACAAAATCCCCAACCCTCAAATGTCTTTTTAATCATAATCATAGTTTTCAAAAATTAAATTGAAATAAGAAAAGGCCACGATCAACCAAACCAATTGGTTTCCAATTATATCTGCATTCGGCATTCATAGGGCTAAGATAACAATGTAACGATTCCAATCATTTTGCATTTGTATGGATTCCTATTCAAAACAATCAAGAGTTGTTGTGGCATGCAACATTGACTTTATGACCCACGCTGTGGCTTCCATTCCTTCCATATTACATGAACCAACGAAAATGAATCTTCAAATGCCAAGAGAATTGTAAATTATTTTTGCTGCTTTTTGTATTCTCATTATTACGTGATTTTACACTTACCACTTTTTTTACTCAAACCAAAAATCACGTTGTAACAAATGCACGTGACTTGTTATGTATAAAATTTGAAATTTTTAATGAACTTCACTTTGGCTCTTGACTTCCTGTTTCTGCCTAAAATAAAATACTTTTTATTTCAAATTTTCCTTCATCATACCATCTTGATTCCATTTTAACATGCAGTAAAGTATGAATGAAGCCAAGGAGAATTCTTTCCTGAAGACAACGTGACAACGGCCATTATGGGAGCAAATAGGGTTTCTCTTTGATGCACTAAAAACATTATACACAAGTGCCAAAATAAAAATGAAAAAGTGAGAAAAAGCGAACAAAGGCACCCTCCCTAAGGAGTTGTACGGTCCTCATTACAACACAAAGTAACTTTTCACCTAATTACGAACTTATAATATCTTTATTCATTCTCCACCGAAAGTGAGACATTGTATAAAAGGGAAATGTAAGGATGCTCATACAATGACATTTATTAGCCAGAATCTCCAGGATCACGATCAAATTTTATGCATTGTTGAATACAAAATTGTCACGTCGTGTCATCCACCCTGTCATAGCAAAAATTCTTCCTACCCCAGTCACCTTCTCGTTTTGCATTTGTTAGACAATTATTGATGAGTAATTTATTCCTGACGAAATGAGGATGAAACTTAAATTTTGCAAAACCCCATACATAAATGTCGTACACGTTTCGCTGGACGAGTTTGCCAAAAACGAAGGAGAAAGTTGATTCTGATGTGGAGGAAAGGAGACGAGGGAGGAAAGAGAAAGGCGAGTTGAATTTTGTGGAGAAACTCGAGTAAACCTTCATCAGTCTTTCCAGCAACTTTGAGCAAACCTCACCTCGCCAAAACTTTCTCCACTCTCAGAGTCTTCAATTTGTTCTTTAGCTCTTCTTTCTCCTGCCCTGTTCCTTCCTTTTTATAATTCGTACAATATTTCCGAGTTAAATGCATGCATGACGCTACTTCGTTTGGAAATAGTACAAATGAGTCAAAGTTAAAGGGGTGGTCAGTCGGAAGTTTGTTTGGATCTATAGGAAGGGACCTTTAAAACAATGGTATGTACCTCATAAAACCTTTTTGAAAGTTGATCTAAATGGAACTTTTGTTGCATTGAAAAACATTTAGTACGGTTTCGTAAATTACGCTTTGGAGCTTCTTGTCCTCCGGAACTTTGGGGAGGAGACGTGGGATGCTATCAAGTAAGGTTCTTAATTGGGCTTCCTCCCACAGTCGTTAATTAATTTGGCATCAAGTCTCTTAGCAAGACTATGTCACAGAAGGTCCCAAGTTAGTTCCATCCTTGGTTTAAACCGAAATGCTTCCAAAAAAGATTTTTGTCAGTTCTCTTGAATTCACAAGTAAAACTTTACTAAAAATGATTTCAACAAAATGCAACTAAATTCTGTATGGTGACCATGTCCATGCCCATGACAATGGTTTTTCTTGTTATACGCAGACGAGAGGCCCAAGTTGTGATGGACGGACAATTCCTGGTGAGACAAATATACGAAGATGAGATTACCTACAGCATTGTTGGAGCTGCCGAGAAAGTATTGCGTAAGTTAATTCAAATTACACCGTAATTCCAATAAAATAATTGACTAACACGACACAGAAATACCAGCCAACGCAATATTGGAGCTGTTCGGTAAAATGTTTTTTGACTTTTGTGTCGAGTCTGGGTACGACCGAATTCTGCAAGTGTTGGGAGCAACGCCACGGGATTTCCTACAGGTACTCCCCCTCCCCCTACAAAAGAATAATTACCTATAACTACGTCTACATGTTGTATAGAATCTGGACGCCCTTCATGACCACTTGGCCACGATTTATCCTGGGATGAGAGCACCTTCCTTTCGGTGCACGGTACGACCTGAAGACGGTGCCCTCGTCCTTCACTACTACTCAGACCGACCTGGGCTGGAGTCCATTGTCATTGGAATCGTGAAGGTAGCAAAAGGATTCATATGCACATTGCTTTCGAATCTGAATGTTTTGTACAGGCTGTGGCAAGCAAGCTGCACGAGACGGAAGTGGAAGTGTCTGTCATAGCACAGAAGTCTGAAGTTGAGAAAATGGATCACGTTCAATTCCTCATCACAGAGAAAAAAGTGGAAGGGACTGGGACAGAAAAAATGACTACTGAAGATTGGTCCATTTCCAATTTCCCCTTCCTCTCCTCAGGTGCACTTTCGTAATTATTATATTCTTCAAATATGCCATCCATCACGGTCACCATGCCATCATGACATGCCACACCCTTATCATAATGATGGTTCCTCATTTCCAAGACGTTCATTCACAGACACATGCGAATGGGGTGACGCGAGAATTTCATTTCATTTTACTTCAGGTTGGAGCATGCCTTGTGCAAATAAACGTTATGCTCTTATTCCATCCATCTTCCATTGTGACAAATTGATTCAAGTATTATAGAAAAGTGAAAGAAAGCAGGCTTAGCTACGCAAATATTTAAATAGGATAAAGAAGACGCGTGGAGGGAGATGGAGAAAGTAAAATGCGCATTTGTATTCCGATGGAAAGATTACAGGCATTATGAATGAAAGATTGAATGCGGATGATGATTTTTATGGAAATGGAAAGTACTAAAAAATGTGTAAGATTAAATTGAATTCAGGAATCCCAGAAAGAGAGAGAGAAAGAACCTCGCAAAATCTAAATGGAAGAGAATAATAATCCGGAACCATTTATTTTATTTAAGCTTCTCATATATCGTCAATCCGACCCACACAATTTGTCTAGCTTATTACTACAGTTATTACTAGTGGAATGTGTCGCTTTAAAATTTGTAAACGACTTGTTCTTTTCCAGAACCAAAAATAAGTCCGGAAACATTTTCCAACGCGTTTCCATTCCACCTTTTGTTTGATCGAGACCTGGCCATCAGACAAGCTGGGAAGGCGATTAGTCGCGTGATGCCCGAAGTATTGGAGAATTGTAATTTGACCAATGTCGTGGAAATGGTAAAAATTAAAGCTGATTGACACATCGTATAGTCCATGTCCCTAATGCTCGACTATGATTACTCCCCAAGGTGCGGCCCCACATGGAATTTACATTTGACCACATCCTTTCCCACATTAACACCATCTACGTGCTGAGGACAAAGAGACCTGTGATCGCGAGTGAATTTGCAACCTCTGAAATCCTGGCTGCGGACCACTCCCTCATGAGGCTGAAGGGAGAAATGCTCTACATTCAAGAAACCGATTGCATGCTTTTCCTCTGTTATCCCTCAGTCATGAATTTGGACGATCTGACCAAGTAATAATATTAGGACAAAAAATCTCACTTCCCCCCACCACCTTTGTTAAATCCTATATATGTTTTTTTTCCTATAGGCGAGGGTTGTACATCAGCGACATCCCCCTGCACGACTCCACCCGTGACCTGGTCCTCCTCAGCGAGCAATTTGAAGCCGAGTACAAACTGACGCAAAACTTGGAGATATTGACGGACAAGCTTCAAGGGACTCATCGAGAGTTAGAGAGCGAGAAACGGAAGACGGACAATTTACTCTACTCCGTTCTGCCCATCACCGTCGCGAATGAGTTGAGACATCGGCGCCCCGTCCCAGCCAAACGGTACGACACAGTGACCCTCCTCTTCTCCGGCATAGTCGGGTTCACAGACTATTGTGCAAGAAATTCAAACAACCCCATGAGGATTGTTGAGATGCTAAATGCAATCTACACCACGTTTGACGTCCTCACAGACCCGAAGGAGAATCCAAACGTGTACAAAGTTGAGACCGTGGGGGACAAGTACATGTGTGTGAGTGGTCTTCCAGAGCCTTGCTCTTCACATGCCAAATGCATGGCTAAACTTGCCCTGGACATGATGGATCTCGTGGAGCAAATCAATTTTGAAGACAACAAAGTCAAAATAACGATTGGGATACATTCTGGGGAGGTGGTGACTGGAGTCATTGGTCAGCGGATGCCCCGCTACTGTCTTTTTGGAAACACGGGTACGGAATTTTTATGAAAGACATAAACTTTTGTTTGTGGTATGTTTGCTAAAAGGTAATGAATAATAAATAACTCAGTAAATCTCACGAGTCGAACCGAGACGACGGGCGAAGCTGGCAGAATCAACGTATCTGATGACGCGTACAGTTGGCTTCAGGCGAAGGAAAATTACGACACATCCTTCGTCTTCAAGTACCGAGGTCCTATTCAAATGAAGGGGAAGGCGGAGCCCATGCATGTCTACTTCTTGGAACGGAACCCAGAAGTACCTATTTGTGATCCACAGAAAGAACAGGGGGTAAAGGACGCTGCAAACCAATCATTGTTAAAATGCAATAATGAATTCTATTCTACTTTCTTTGCAGATCGAGTTGGACCTGACGGTCACTTCTGGCGAGGTAGCAGTAGGTGGGAGAGTTGACCACATTTGACAACAGAAAAAGAAGAAACGTAAATCTAAGGATTGCGGTTCTTCCTCACCCTGTTCCCTACTATAACTGGACCTATCCGCATCCATCAACTATTAATCTAGCAAATAACATTGAACACAACCTCGACCACAGGACAATTAAGAACAAAGAACAAATCACATATGAACAACAAACAACCATTTTCATTATTATTATTACCGATCACTTACTACTAATTACATTACTTTATAATTAATTACATTATACTTACTTGGAGTCGCAATTATCAACGGGCTTGGGTAATCCTCCAGATTTAGAAAATTCTACACAATACAATTGTGTATGTATATGGCTAAATCACTCTTTCTTTTTGGTCCTATGATTACTACTTGCTACATGGTTCCCAATAAAAGTTTAGGTATCAAAATTATAAAACTAAAAACTGGTTTTGAAAAATTTTGGTACAATAATTCATTGATAAGAAAAAACTAACAAAGACTGTAGTAGGAGAACGCCTTACGAGAACAATAATTCCTCTTCATCGCTCCCTATTTCATCATCGGAATCGATGGCGTTGAGAGGCTTCTTGCTGTCTCCAGATTCCCAAAGCCGAAGCATTCCTTCAATGATTTCCTGAGCTTTTTCTTCTTCATCTTCGCCCTCAGAGTTATCGTCGCTATCACGATCCTCTTCCTCGAGGAAGACCCCTTTATTGGACTGATCGGCGGAGATCCAACGGCAGCGAATCTTGTCTTTTGTGAGTCGTAGCCAGGTCCATTTTACAAACTTCTGCAGAACAATTGTCGAATATTGTCCTGACGTCTTGACTTCAAAATCTGTCGCCACTCTTCCAAAAGTGACGAGATCAAATCCATATCCTTCTGGAGAGGTTGTGCGAAGGGAAAGGGTCCGATGGTCGGGCATCACTTCCAACGAATATCCCTTCATATCCACAATGTGGACAATAAGTGTGATGCTGTCAACAGTTTGCTTCCATGTAACGGATGGGGTTCGAAACTTGTTCAAAGCAGGTGCTGGGCTTTTGACCAGCTCCTTCTTGTCCACGACCACGACGTTGTTTTCTACAAGTCAAAAGACAGACAGGTCTGTGTCAACCACACCATTCGTCATTTAAAAAAGGAGAGATCTTGTCTTACCCGGCTTTTCCGCCGTGTCCTCCACCTCCACCTTTCCGTCCTCCTTGTTGTTGTCAACCTGCTGCACAAGTGGAAGGGATGAAGAAGAGGCCGTCAGACTAGCAGACGCTTGTACCTGTTGTCGCTTATCATCAGCATCACCCTCCTCCATGACAGGCTGTGAGGGAGAGGGGGTTGGTACGTCTGGGTAGGATGACCGTTTCCTCGGGGGGAGTCGAGCTGGGTCAAAAAATGCTGCCGAAGAAGACGCGGATGGAATCGTAGCTGACATTCTCCACCCCTCTGACATGATGTCAATTAATTTGATGATGACTTTTTTTTCTTTTTTGGAAGTGAAAAATAAAAGGAAAATAATTTTGCCTGCCTCTGACTTGCCTTGCCGTTCGTGGGGAATGAGTGAAGTGAAAAAGCATTGCACACATTAAAAAATATTCTGCACAGAGCAGCCGGGTTGGTTTGGTCTCATGGTCGCCAGATGGCACCGTTTACTCAACAAAGAAAATAGATCGGAAGAG
>JAQIWU010000871.1:0-20832 GCA_034696445.1 Isotomiella minor | reverse complement strand
GAAAAATTGAAAAACTTTCCAACACACCAAAAGTAAAAAAGTAGTAAGTAAATAAGCCGACAGATGTGGAAATTTTTAATCAAATGCAAACCTACAAAAATTCTTCTTAGAAAGAGAAAACCGACAAGTGATCCTGTAGAAAGGAGAGAGAGAGAGAAACAATATTAAATGAGGGGAGACGGAAGTGATGATATTAAGGGGATGGGATAGATATGGATGTGTGAAAGCGAGGACAATATTATTCAATATTGCATTACGTCCTACGAGAGAAAGAGATAGCAGCAACACTTCTTTTTTACATAAATACCCCCTTGCCATCAAATCCGTAAAAGACTTGAGAGAGAGAGAGATTCAACAACACTCTCCCTTCTATACTATCCTTCCATCTATCGAATGAATATCATCATCATCGTCATTGGGCTTATCTTCACTTTGGCACATCATCGATTTACAATACATTGTATGTATCTACATCTTCTACACACACACGGCTTTTGTTCGAGACGCGTGTGTGAATGTGAATCACTTTTTTTAGACCTTTTTTTGAGTGTTGAATATTCCCTGCTTCGGTACTTTTCTCAACATGAATTTGACTAAACCCAGATTGATTCTTTTCCTAGGCTCTTCTGTGCGACTCTTTTCTCCCTATTTCACTTTCTCTATCGACAGAATTGAAAATACCTTTCTTCCTTCCCCTTCTAGGAGGAGAAGACCTTTGAATTTTCCTGTAGTACCAATAAACCTGACTAAAGCCTCCAAAAAGAAGGGAAGAATGAATGCATCTGAGTTTGAAGTAGAAAGTGGGAATCAAATGTATTTTTCTCTCAAGTATATTTGAACATCGCCCACATAACTGCAGTCAAAAGGGCCAAACCAAATTTGATGCATTTCCGATGTGCGTGCGTGTTCATAAAAGGTGTTAAAATATATTGCTTTCTTATTACATGGTTTAAACTTAAACTGTGCAATCGAAATCACAACCCCTTTCACACTTTTTTTTGGCCCAACTCTCTGTTCAGTCAAGCCCAATGACGATAATGTTTTACACACCAAGAGGGCTTTCTCTCCCTCTGATCAATTTGGCACGCGAGTATCTACAGTCCTTAGTTGCAGTTGCATTTTTATGTCTCCTAAAAAAAAGTCGAGACACCGGAAGATATGAACATGGTTTTAAAATAAAACCTCTAAACTCCAGAGAGACCTTTCCCCTCTCTCGTCTCCCTCTGTTTTATGACAGTAATGACACCATTGTCCTACACACACCCGCGTGTCACGCATTTACGACTGCAAGTTTATATGATTCTCTTCTCTTATTCTGAATCAGATATTATGTGAATCAGCAAAAATCCTGAGGCCAAAAAAGCAAAGGGGGTGTAATATGTTGTACAACTCAAACTAACCAACAAACCAAACCAACCGTCATGATCGCCTGCAGCCTCTGCTTACATAGTCAGATGTGAAAAGACAAAGACAAGATGTGCCACCAGAAGAAATCAACCCTTCCAACTTTTACTTTTGTGTGTCTTCTTGTTACATGTTACTAAAAACGTCCGAGGCAGACACACACACACAAAAGTTTATCAGATTATGAGTTATGATCAAGGATGAGTGCTCATTCATCGCTTTTCTTTCTTCCTTTCCCTTTCCCTTTCCCCCTTCATTCATTCATAGGATAATGAAGGTGATAAAAATTTTATTCCAGAGACACCCCACCGACTTTAAAAATGCAGATTGTTTTTATTATCACAGCTATTACGTCGTCCTCCTCCCATTTTTTGTGCCTTTTTTGGAAGGGGTTGAAGAAGAAAATGTCGTCGACAGTGATGTGAATGTGACGGAAGTTGTGTCATAAGGTCGGAAAGTATGAAATTAAGTCGACTTTTTCCCACCTTCCCTTCTTTTCTCTCGTACAATCAACAAAGACGAAAAAAAAGAACTTATGGGAGAAATGAAATGAGGAAGAAGTCAAGCAGTGAAAGTGAAAGCAGCAACGGTAGGTACCTATCTACCTCTCTCTGCACTGGAGGGCAAGATAAGTAAAGTTAGAAGAGGAGATGAAATCCAAATAATAATATAATGTTGAGGGAAAGAAACGAACCGTAAACCTACAAAACCTAACCAAACTTAACTAAGTAAAGTAAAGTAAAGTAAACTGAATGAAAGACGAGGAAGAAGAAGAAGAAGGATAATATTAATTTTCACAGGCTTCCTCTCCTTTTCTTCAATCTCCTCCCATCATCATACACACAGTCAGTCCTCTCTCTCTTTCGAATTGAAATGAAGGAAAAGGAATAAGTTGAAACTTTTACTCATTATCGCAAGCATTCTTGTCTTCTTGTCACCCTCAAAAAGACTCTCCAAACCTAAAACTGTTTAGCCGCATAATAGGACCCTGCAACTTCTTGTTCCAGTTCTCTATGTGATGTCTTTCTCACAGGCGAAGAGGAGGAGGAGGCAAGGCAGGGCATATATTAGTTTTAGTTTTTGAATTTCACGGTGAAATATTGATTTTCCTAAATGAAATTAGGAGGAATGGAATGACGGATGGGTTTCATTAACTGAAATTGCTTTTCTCAATCTCTATTTACAAATGCACCACCACCAACCAAACCAACTTTCACTTTCGAGAGAGGGTGAGAGTTGGGGAAATGGGATGAGGGCCCCCAACTGCAGCAATTACAATAGACTGTAGGCATCTTGGGCTTGAATTGAGGAAAGTTTAATTCGTCTTAATTCCTCTGAATATAAACAACTTAAACTTGTATCACTCCGAGCGGAAATGACCATGCCTTTTATGGTATGCATGCACAGAGGAAGATGACACCATTCTCCATCTGACACCAGAGACTGCATAATGGCCAACCCTTTGAGAGTCGAACCATCGCAGGTGTGATGCTTAGGTAGGTATGCTGTGTGTAATCGTGTAATCAGACCTTTCTCCATCCATACAGTCAGTGTCGATCTCATCTCAACACTCATTACATTCCTCGGACTTCCTCCTAAATGGGGATCTATATCTCCCACCCAACATTACTTGGCTCACTGGGCCGAGAGGAATCAGGCGAAGGAGGAAGAAGAAGAATTAAAGCCGGTTCACATCCTGCACACAGAGTCAGTAATGGAAATGAGCTTCTATGAGATGAGACTCTCTCTCAATGTTTGTTCAATCGCAAAGAGGAAAGGACAGTTATAGTGACGTTCACTTTGGTCCTTTCCTTTCCTTTCCTCGTCTCCGAGGCCATAATTAGGTTTGAGCTTAATTGAATATTTCAATGGGTTGGATTAAACCAATATTTGGAAGCCCATCATCATGAAGGAAGGGAGGAGGAGGGGAAAGCAAAAGGTCTCACCACGTCGCATGTTCAATGAAATTTGTTTTAGGCCTTTAGCAATTTCATATATAAACTGCAGAAAGGGTTTTAGACCGTAACACAATGATTAGAGGTTCTCCTCACATAGCAGAGTGTCTAAATTGACCCTGTCAGAGATTAAAACAACCACTTAAACACTCCATTTAACAATAATTATACAGCCCACACAAAAAATGATTGATTGATGGAAGGTTGAGGCTCGAGTCGACATGGAAGGGTTGAAAGGCTTCATCGACTCGTAGACAGACAGACAGACAATGAGAAACGAGGGACCAAATTTGAAATTAATTACACGCCACGTTACCGACGAACGAAGGAAAAGGGAAACTCAGGCTCTCTCTCTGGATTAAACTTTATAGAAAGAAAGTGTGTAAATGTAGATAGGTTTTTGGTACTTACCATCGAACAGAGTTGAGTTCGGGCGGATTGGCATCAACCTCACAAAAAATAAGGATATCAGTCGTCTCATTCACAGTCACATTTCCAGGAGACACGTCCACGACTGGAGCATCTGGAAAGTTTTTAAAAAAAAAAGAGAGAGGGTTCTCCGCATTAAATTCCAGAAAAATTCTTTTTCCTTCTCCTTCTTATGTTATGTTATGAGACAACATTTTCAAGAAATTAGAAAAGTTTTTCAGTTCCTTTCGCATGAATGGCTTAATCTCGTTTTGACTGGAATGCGTGTGCTTTCTATAAAACGGTATGGCATTCTCAATTCTCATCTCATCTCATCTAGCATTATTTCCTTCGTCTTCTTCTTCTTCCCTCCTCATCTACACAAACGACATCGGGGCCAGACATGGGATTCCGGAAATGTCTTGTTTTATTTTATTTTATGCGAAAAATTGCACCCACAGATTCCCACTAATTTGTTCTTTTTGATGTCTAAACCATTGGTGGTGAAAGTCACCTTGAGTTAAAAATATCTGGATAGGAGAAGAGTGGGTAACTTTTTATAGTTTTTGATTTCGTTTTGGTTTGGTTTTTGGGGGGAGTGCGCTCGGTTAAGCACGAAAATGAAGCAGGTTTTCTCCGTACCTCAGAGTCTCAAACCTCAACCAGCCATCCATCTTTTCAGAAGGAACTCTCGAATTCTGAGATTGCTTCCATCCATCCATGACATCCAGACCCAGACGTAAAACCTCTCTTTTTTTACTACTAGACTTTTGATGGAGTGTGAGACCACTTGCACCACTGACCACACACACTTAAATCTATCTATAGGAATCGAATCGATGTGTCATTTTCTCTTCTCTTTGCTCTAGTTGCAATTGCATTGAAGAAAAGTAAAGTATAAGTGTGTGGGCACGACTGACCAAAAGACTTTCACCACACTTGGGTATGTCCAGAGACAGACAAACACAGGACGGGCGTGGGACGTATAAAAGGCTTCAAAGAAAGCTGAGAAATAAAAGGGTCGGTTGGGCCTAATCCGTTTACTCAAGTTATAAAAAATGACTGTCATTTTGCCTTCACTCATTTAATACTTTGCCCCTACTTAATCAAAGTCAAGTCTCACCCTACATCCTTTTTTCTTAAACAAAAACACACTTTCTCCTCCACAGTAAAAGTAAAAATGACATCATTATTATTATCATTATTTGTTGAGACAGGGTGTTATTATGTTTATATACTACTTTACTTACAATTGACTTGTAACTTTACAGAAGTCGTGTAGGGGATTTCGCCCATGGACTCCATCACAAGGTTGGAAGTATGGCAGGAAATTGTGACCCCATTATCGTAGCGGTTTGAGGTGAAAATCATCCTGCTCTGCGTCTCATAAGTTCCATCCGCCTGGAAATAAAACAATGGAAAAGTTAGAGCATTGTTCACGGGCTCAAGAAAAGTCGGCCAACAACAAACATGCAAAAAAAACATCTAAACACTTTTTTTAAAAGCACGATTAAAGCCTCAAACAAGAATAGACACATGCACCACACCTGGAAAATCAAAATGAGATATGTAATTGATATTGAGAAGGAAGCCTTGTAGTATTTCCTGTAAAAAGTTTGTCATCCACAAAAGCAAGACTATTATTTCCTCCTCGGAAGTGAGGAAACTTTCTCCCAAGACTTATCTTAACTTGTGTGTGGACGGAGTCTATTAACTACATCTACTATGGCGGCGTGACATATTCCCACTTTAGCCTTTTTTAGTGAGTCGTATCGTAAGTCAGTCAGGTAGAGAGAAAGTCCTTCTTGAGTCCTGCCTCAGGAATATAGTCGAGAGAGAGAGGAGACAAGAGATTAGAGTTCATCTTGAGAAGAGAGAAAAACGAGTTCAATTCACTCTTTCTTTTTGTCATGGATGGAAGAGAGAGAGAAGAGGCTTTGTTCGATGGTTGGCTGGCTTCATTCTTATCTTTCTCGAATTCCAATTTCTAAAAGGTTTTTCATCTCCAATCTTTGAAGAATCTTCTTCCTCCTCCTCCCAGTCGCTGCTGCTACCATCCATACCATACGAAAGAAAGACATGCCACCTTATTATTAAGTACACTTCTTCCTCATTTTATTGCCCCGTTTCATTCACATCTAATTCACTTTGACAAGGCTAAATGCATTTTCATATTATTACTTTCACTTATTGCGCTTTTCCTCCCTCAACTTTCTCTCCGGAACCTTCCATGTTGTTCTCGAAGAGTAACATTTATATATTTTTTCTACTAAACTCCTTTATTTTTTGTGAAGGGAAATGATGATTTCCAGTCACAGAATAGTTTTTATCTCGTCCATGAATCAATCAAGGACTTGTAGACCTTTCCAACTCTTCTTTTTTTGTACCACCAGTGGCAAAATTACATTTGTCGTCCAACATTTCAAGTTCACTTCACTTTTTATTAGAGACGAGACCACAATCAACATCAACATCAACCCCAAGGACGAATGTTATGGAGGGACGACAGATTCATTCAGGTTCGTCTGGCTTGACTCGACTCTCTTAGATTTTTAGATTGAGTGAATGAAAGTCTGAGGGAGGAATGAAAAACCGTTTACATGCATTACTTGTCTCCCTTCTTCTTCTCTTGACCGCCTCTCCAACTGTCCACTCATCCTCTCCCTATTTCTGGAGAAAGTATGTAGTAAAGTAAAGACTGTGTTGTGGAAGTAGAATGTCGTGATGAATTTCTCCTCTCGACTTCTTCTTCTTCTTTTTTTTGCTCACTCTATTTTTTGTACAGATTTTATTCTCTCTCTAGCATCCCTTGTCCTTGTGTCCTTCCTTCCTGTACCTGTTTCCCACTCATTGTCTCCCTCTCCTTGATAAGGCGATGAATGGATGCGATGGGCCATTCAGGTCATGTCCAATCTTTTACCAAGCATAATTGGATTTCCCCTCTCTCTCTCTCTCTCTCCCTTTCTTAACCAATAACCAGGGGGGGAACAAAACGGAACAAAACCTACTGAACTAATCCAGAGATGAAGTAAGTCTCTGGCCTGGAGAGAGGGAAAAGTGAAGGAAGGAAGGAAGGAGAAAGTTGGCTCTGATTTGGTCCCTTGGGGACGACGCCACCGTCCTAAACAACATTAGCATTTACTACACCCTTTCCTTCGGCCCACCACCACCACCAGCACTGGTCATGTATGCAGACAAAATTTCACTAATACTCCAGTTTTGTGTGTATGGGGCAAACTAACAACTCTTTCCTCTCTGGCAACTTTTTGTAGAAGAGACCAGGGACTTTTCTTCTTCTTGTTAAGTAAAAACATGGAAAGGAATAAAACAAGGCCACAAGGAGGCGGCCGCACACACACACACACACTGCCCACAAAACTGGGATTAAAGAGGCAATTTATTGCTTCTTGAGAGTACAAAGTTTTCAGAAATAGAAAAGAAGGAAGGGAAGGGAACAGTCTAACCCATAGTCTATTAAATTTCTTGCCTGTATATCGAGAGAAAGTAAAGTAAATTAAAAATTTTCCTTGTTAGGTTGAAGCCCTTTATTTCCCTCTCCATTTCATTTCATTTCCTTTTTTTTCCTTTGTGAGAAGGAAAGAAAAGAAAGTTGAGGCAGGGAAAAATAAAAATTGTGTTCAATTGATGGTTAAACCGAGGAGAAAATGAGTCTCATGGGCAGACTTTAGATGGAGAAAATGGGTTAGCCAATTACCTACGATAAAAGTATATAAAAGAGTGGAGGAACATTATTCCTCACTTAAATCACCTGTTCAATGTTGTGTCCCAAATTTACTTTCACTTTTTTATATATCCACACAATCTAGCCTTCCATCTCCATACTCCTTAGGACAATTCTATTACGTGCTCATAAGAGCGAGAAGGCAAGGGCTTCTTCTTCTTCTTCTTCTTTCGTAAATTACCTTACGCCATATAACTAAGTAAGTTAGAGATAACGGAGGAAGATAATTTTGCCAAAATGTCTGATGTGCAAAATCATATCATATCATACAAATTGGGGGTGGCAGTGTAGGTAGTGGGAGAGCATCTACATCTACAGAAGAAGGAGAAGAGAGTGCAGATGTTTTATGCAAAAAGGACATTTTCTAATCTCGGTTTACTGCCCATAAAAGTGTCCCTACAGATTGGACCACTATACACCCACCCGCCCGCACACACACAAGCCATGTGGTCGTAAATTTTTTGATATTTTTATGACTTCTTTAGTAGTAGACGTCTCTCAGGTAAAAAAATTTTCTAGAAGAGAAAACTAACTTTTTTTTTCTCGTGTTCTACAATTCAATTCTCAGAGAGACCACTTCACTTCACAATTTGCCATTGGCGTGTGTTGGTAGACTTGACTTTCACTACTGAGGTTTGGTTTGAGGAAGCTCATAAAGGAATGAACAGTTGCTCCCATTGCGTTCATTATCAATTGAATTATTAGGATATTTCCATTTATTATGTCTCTTCGATTGCCTCTACCTAACCTCCTTCCATGTAGATAGACTCCTCTCTGAACAACTTTATTCCAATAAAGGCCCCGTCATCAAAGGGCCATGTTGTCTTGGGAAAATTATGACAACATAACAGCTTTTCCTTCTTCCTCTTTTCTCTCATTTATTAGAGGAAAAAAAGTAAAGTAGATATACTCTATTGATATGTAGAAAAGGAAACTATGTTCTAGGCATTTATTTTTGCACACATGTTTTCCTTATGAAAGTAAACCTAAGTAGGCTACTTTCTTCCTCTCTCCCTCCACAGCAGCAGTCTGGCATCAATACAAATTAGTGTTAGAAAAGAGAGAGACCAGCAGTCTTCTCGTATGGTCGTCCATACCTTTTTGCAAGGCAGAAAGAGAAGGCTACACTTTTCCTCCCATGGCTAACCTTCTCCCAGTCCCATTACGACTTCTGAATGAAATATATTGTTCCCATAAGTTTTGGAATGGGCCGTTGCCCTGAAACTAAGCTGGTAATTTTCTAAGGCCATAAATTATTTTCGCACTTAAAAACCAACATAAAACAACATCTTTTACGGGGAAAACCAATTCCGCTTATTCCGCCATTTAACACGTAAAACGAGAGAGAGAAAGGTAGCCCCATTGGCAAAATGGGCCTTGCCTAAAAGTGTTCTTTTGGTCCGTGTCCGGCGAAATAGGTGTCGTGTAACCGCATACATATTCGCATATAAAACGATTCGTATACAAAAGCCAACAAAAAACGTATAACTTTTATATATAAACACACAGCAACTTAAACGGAAGCTGGGACACAACGGCACAAAGCTCAACTGTCAAAGACATTTTGCCAGACATGCATCTTACCTCCACAATTTCCGTTTCAATTGTATACTCATTCTGCTGGAAATACATAAGAATGAAAGAAAGTTAAAAGTTAGAGTCGTCATTTTTCATAGATTTTTTCTTAAAATTATCATCTTTTTTGTCACAAGTGTACCCAAGAATGGAATCATAAGCTTTTAATTAAACAGTTCAAAACTCTCTCTCTCTCTCTACTCCAATTTCACCAAATTGATCCCAGCCTGTAAAAGTTTTACATCTGCGAACCCAAAAACGACATGACGAAGTGTGTGGCACATATACGACAATTCGGTGGGTATTAATTCTTACTGTTTGAGTTAGGATTTTCGAGGAATTAAAACTCGGCACGAAAGTGAAAGTGAGGGAGAATGATTAATAGGACAGGATTTTCATTTGGTTTGATAGGTACAACAGAAGAGAACTTTTGTAACAAAAAAATTAGGCTCCTGAATTTTCAGGACACATTACGTTTGTCTTTCTTTCTTCCTTCCTTCCTCCATTCCAAACTAAGCCCGTCTTGTTCTACTTTCACTTTCTCCGCATAGATATAGACGACACAGATGGAAATATCTATGTGTCCAAAAAATACCTGATCAACTCTCGCCCAAAACTGCGAACATCCTTTTTCAGAATTCATAAAAGTACGAGTCAGATAAATCTTCGTATGAATGAATTACACGACTAAGCCTAAAACCAGGGTCTATTCATCATTCCCGTCTCTCTCTCGGACGTTACTTTTTTAGGATGAGACCAAAAGTGCGAGGAGAATAATCAAAGGCACTTTTGGACAGTGCATGGATATTTTTGGTTGTGACGTGAATACAATTACTGAAAATAAAAAGACACACTCCTCTGCCTCTTGACGGATGTGATGTGGAGAATGGCAAGATGTGTATATGTATGTATGTATGTATGTGTCTCCAAATAGAGAATGGATGGAAATTGTAAAAAGACATTACTACCCATCCCTCTTCCGTCTCTCCACTTGGACCAGTGTGACTTTCCTTTACTTTTAGTTTAGCTTTTAGTGTAGAGAGTTTAGTGAGTTCCTCTCTCTCTCTGACTTTGCTTTGCAATAAAGTGTACATTCAAAACCAGCCGATTGTATGTAGAAGAAGAAGACTCTGTGAAGTAAAGTGAGGCAGTAACTTAGTTGATGGTGGATGCGGATTGAAACGCTGCAAATTTGGCCGTAAATTTCTACTTGATAAATGGCTCTTCTCTCGCTCCACTTCTTACTCATTCTCTCAGCTCTCTCTTCCATGCTTTCACTTGACGAAAAACGAAAAACCAGCTGAACTACTTTAGCCCCACACACACATACACAGTTTACTATATAGTTTGTAGGAGAACCGGATTCTGGCCGACATGTCTTGCCTTACTAAACATGCATGGGTCTCAGCTCCCAATACATTCAACCGGTACTAAATGGTCACAAAGCAGTCAGAAGAGAGAGGGGCCTGGTTGCATATAATGTATTGGGCAGCAACTTGGCCAAAGAAAGAAGAAAGAAAGGGAGACGGGGAGAAAGTGAAAGAGGAAATGCTCAGGACATGCCGGCCAGGAAATTCTTTGCTTCCTTTCCTTCTCTCCTCTCAATTTTCTTGAGATATACCAGGCACAAAAAAAGAAAAAGAAAAACTGGGAAAGGAGGAGAAGAAGAAGAAAAAGTAAATGCAAAAAGGGGATGGAAAATAGTATTAGGTTTCTAGATATATTCTCTGTTTCATGATATCACATTGTAGATTTCCTTCTGTAGACCGCAAAATAGAGTTCGACAAAAGAAGAAGGGGGAGATGATGACGGCGATTGAAGTGTGTGAAGATAGAAAAGTAGGAGGAAGAAGACGATGTATTATATTAGGATGAGGTGTGAAAAGGACGAGAGAGAGAGAGCACTTGTTATGATTATGGATACCTACTTTATTATGCAAATTCCATGATTTACGAAAGAATCGATAAATGCAAACGCAAAATGCAAGCGGAGGGGTTTTTTTTCCCTTCCTTCATATCTTGGTAAAAAGTGTATAGTGGTGATTGTCGATAGTGTTTCGACTTTCACTTTGCATGCTAACATTTTTTTATCTTATGAAAAAAAAGGGAGAGCAGTTTTCTATTCTAAGATGTGGAGAAAGTTGGATCCAGGCTATGTATGGTTGGTCAACCTAATAATTGCCATGGCATTACGTTACTTTTGATTGCGACATAAAAAGTGGAAGAGGACTTTTTACGCTAAGGGAGGATCAACTTCTTAACGTATATTTCGTGAGGAACGGCAATTATTTTCACCCCTCTCTCCCTTTCATTTCACATTAGCTCCGATACGGAAATCAAAGAACTCTCTGAGTAAGAGAGGCTAAAATTTGTTTTATACTGTTGAGTTGAGACGGAGAGATTTTCATAAGACAAGGCATCGCATAAGTACTCACAATAATGCACTTTAAATGTGTAGTTTTGTAGGGTGGTTGGTGGGTGTAGTTCTTCCCTCCACCCAGATCGTGTCCTTATCTTCCCTGGCTTTGCTTTATTACTTACCACCATACCCGCCTTAACTTTACTACCAAATTTTTCACATCAAAGCTGCTGTTATACATTATAGGGGATACAAATCCTGCAATTGGATTTGTCAACTTCGGCTCTCAAGTCAAGTCAAGGAGGAGAGAGAAAGAAGGTTTTTAGTGCAAGGAATGGGAAGCCGACTTTAGACTTTCACTTTATTTTGTTGCGCCTTGCTGATGATGCTTATGGGTCTTTTGGTGAGCCTTTAATGTTCAATATAATGTAGTTCCCCTCGAAAATGTACATGTTCTTCACTAATCTGCATATAAAATACAACTCTATGACTGCACTCTGTTTTGAGAGAAGGCACTTATACAAGACAAGGCCTTTGTCTTATACCCCATAATGGCATTGGCATGACATTGCTAACGACGAGGATGGGGAGAATTTAATTTTGTGCCCGTATTCAGGGACGTGACTGTGATAACTAAAAATCAATGAAGAGAAAAGGAGTTTGTCTTCTTGCTTCTATCGCGACATTAGATGCATGTGTGTGTGTGTGTGTCAGGTTACGTCAACAGTTGGATTGACGACAATGTCATATCCTCATTGATAGATAGAAAGGAAGTCATGAAATTGATTGGTTTTTATGGTTTACCTGCACGGCGAGATTGGAAGGTGGTTGAGGGGAAAGGACGGTCGTTCCGTTGTACCACGTGATGTTGGCAGATGGCCGTGCCCCTTTCACTCGACACAACAAATTGACCACGGTTCCATCCAAAATCGGTCCGTCGTACCCCGTCAACTCCCACTTGTAGGGTCGAACTGTGAAAAAAAAATTAAGATACACAAATAATTAAAATTGATTGGTTTTTTTGTGCCAATTGTTTGCAACATATTATTGGAAAAGGTGTCCATGCAGGAAAATCTAATAAGGAATGGAGAAGATTAATGCCAGTAGATTAACTGACTGACTGAACTTAACCGTGTCTCCTTTCTACACGGCCTTTCCATTCCCATTCTCAGCAGGGAAGATAAAAACAAAAGTGGGCGAATGCAATGAGCTTATCTACCTATCTATGGGACATGCCTATTTATAAGTAATGAGTTTAGCTCTAGAGCAATTAATTTCGGAAATTGAGTTTTTATGAAATTATCAGTCCTCAAAGAGCTTTTCCAACTGAGAGACAAGAGAGGAGAGACGAGATTAAATAAATCAATAGGAAAAGAGAAAGGATGAGAGAGATACCAACCACTCATCTCTCACACACACAAGTATTTCATTTCATATTATCATCTTTCTTCAAAGGCGAGTGGAAAGTCGCAATAAAAGAGAAAGTGACAGGGAAATAAATTCTTGGATCATGTTGAAGCGTCACGCCTTCTAGAGCACTTGTCTCCTTGCCTGCCTATCTCTCATGCCAATAATGCAATGTCAACCTTCGAAGAGGGGAAGGGTGCCCTGAACAATTAATTATATAAGAGGTTGGAAGAAAGTAGAAAGGGAGAGACTTCAAAGCGTGTGTAATTTACAAGTTTTAATTGTGACCCTTTCAACTTTCCCCGACGACCACTCAACTCAAGAGAGGAATTTGGTTAAATGCCGACTTGAATCTTTGTCACCGTCATCCCTAATGTCAATAATAATAATTTGAGGAAAGAAGAAGATGACTTTAAAACGCTTTCCTTCCTTAAAAGCTACGTCATTTTGAACCAAGTCATAAATAACCAATGCCCTTATGACACTTCCTTGTCACCCTTTGTATAAAAAAAATGTCTCTGGGAGAACATATTAAAACTCTGGCAACTTTTTTTGGTGGTGGTTAAAGCAACATCATCATCATCATCATAATATTCATTTTATCTATATGGGGACTCCATTCATGGTTAATGGACCTTAAACTCAACTCACACAGTAGTGGGTAGTAAAAAGGGGAAAGTAGACCAGGTATCTCTGTGAAAGCTTTCTGTAGTAGCTTTAGTCGTAAAAAAGTCGGTAGTGAGCCCAATGGAGTGTAAGTAATTAAGGAAAAAGTATGTTAATGAGAATGAATCAGGTTGAAGGAGGGTATTATTGATTTTAGTTTATCACTTGGTCCAAATTCCCTCTCATGAATTTTGCAAAAACATCCACCTTCCAATCCAAAACCTTCGTTTTAGTTTTAGCTGTTTAAATAGACCACTTTTGGCTGCCATTTCCATGCAGGGATAAAAGGGAGAAATACCATAATTATAATTAAAGTCTCTCTCTCTCAAACCCATAAACCTGTCCCCTCTGCCCGTGTTTGGCAATAAAGAGAAAGTGCATATATAAAGGATCCAAATGGTAATTATTAAGTATCCTGCTGTCCCACTTAATGATGATAATTTCCAGGTTGGAACAAAATGGTCTGGAAACCTCACCTAGATAACAAAGTCGTATACTGCTAGAACTATGTCGGTTTAGAGAGACATAGTTTCCTTCTAGTTGTTGTTGTTTAGGTTGAACTTTCCCCAGTATAGTAAAACATTACAAGACTTGGCGTGGCATTTGGCATGCAGGGGCAGCAACAACTTCATACCTGTCTGTCTACACAGTTCCCAAGAGCCTACACAAAACCTGCGGTAGTAGAAAGTATGTATACCTAGGTATCTCTTGTCGAGAGTGAAAGGCGTGCGTAAGTGAACTCTCTCTCTCCTCTCCTGTCTGTGGGTGGATTGAATGCCTGTCTGTTGAATTTAAACCCACAGAAAACCGTGTGGTTTTCTCCTCAAAGTTGGTGGTGGAGTTTTGGATGTCTGGTAAAAAGTATATAAAGTGCTCGACTTGGCAAACACTAGAAGAAGAAGAAGAAGAAGAAGAAGAGGCACTACTTGATTTGCAAATTTGCGACCTTTCTACGGACAGTTAAGCCAGGAAAATGAGTGTTAGCTGAGGGAGTTGGAGATGGGAGAGTGTTATGGGCTTTCACTTTCACCCACTTCCACTTTTAGAAATCTACATGTGCGTAACGTAGGAATGTACGTACATCTTGCCCACCTTTCCTTTCCTCTCATGAATATGTTATTCCATCTCTACCTCCTCCCCTTCTTTCCTTCCTTCCTATGCCAATATTATACCTACACGCAGGAAGCCGAGAAGCCAAAATTCGTATATCATCTATCTCTATCTTCATGGCTGGAAGGCTTTGTTGTTGTGAAACTAGAAACTAAACTGTGTGTGGTAATCCAACCACCACTACTACAGGGTACTGGAATCAAATTACGACTGACTTAACCTTATCTCCCAAAACCTAAATGGCATAGTCCTGTACCTGCCAATTCATTTGTGTGAAGGTTTAGCAGTGTCGTTATTTAATTCAGGACACGATTTGACATTATAGGTTGACTGGTGTTGGTGTAAATAGTAAATGCCCCTTAATTTGAATAATATGCTCTCAAAAACTTTCTCCACGACAGAAAGGAAAGGTCATTTTGTCACATTTCTTTTTCTATTTCTTACCGTAAACATCAACCTCGACCCAGGCGGACATGGGGACGTCTAAGGTCGGGCTTTCAGCTTTACACTCCAACTTTGCACCCAAATCCCCTCGTCCAAGAGTCACGGTGAGTTGAGATCGTCCAATCCCTGTTCCATCGTCTTCGGACATGTTTCGATATTGACCTGTGGTTTAAAAAAATAATAAAAGATTCTGTAGGACATCTTGAAAGATATATCTATAAAAGTAGGTGTATGAGGAAATGGTCATATTGAGATGGATTGATTCATCAAATAGAGTGATTGTCTCTTGTCTCTTTCTCCCAGGCAGTCAGTCCTCTGTCCACTTAAGTTAGTTTAACTCTCTTGTTAAAATGATTGAGAGCTGGGTTCCTTTTTTCTCCTGTGCTTTCACTTAACCTCTCTCTACTCCACACAAAGTCAATAGAGGAAGCCTAACCAAGTTGGTTGTTATTACTGCCCAAGAGGTGAGGGATAACAAAACAACCACACATCATATTAAAAGGAATAACGCTATCCTCGTTCATTTAATTACTGTTTGGGTGAGGGCCACCTCAACATGAATATTTAAAATTTGAATCTGCTACAGGCAAAACTCAGCCCTATTTGTTTACCCATGTCACAACTCCTCACATTAATAATGGGGAAAACCAAAAAACAGAATAATTATGCAAGGCACCCACTGACACTGCCTGCCAACGCCAACAAGTTGCTTGAAACTAGACAAAAAAGAGAGACACAAAAAGCCAAAGCCTTTTGCTTGTTGGCATGGCATTGCTAAATGTTGATGGTGTTGTCCTAAGTGAAATGTAGCATGACTGACTGACTGACAACATCCAATATAATATTCACGCCTGAAGAAGAAGGGAAAGCTAAGGTGAGGGCGGTTGTACGTATTGTGATCCTAGATATCTGCGGGTTTACATCACATTTTGCCAACAATTTCTGAAGAAGGAAATTTAACGACTACAAAAACATACAAAATGGTCTGGCGACATATCTAGAATCAAGACCCACTCTGCAAAATTACAATAAAATTCTCATGAATAAACATAAATCCTCTAATGACACACATCCATCTCCGTCCTCGCTTTTACTTTTTTTTTGAGAAGTACCTCTTGAGAAATGAATATAAGAAGAAGGATGAGATGATGATGATGAAGTCTACAAAAACAGCACAAAAGTTTGCTTGCTTTCACCATTCCAGGAAGTTCACTTACTTAGGTGGACAAAAATGGTGGTTATTCGGAGTGAGACGAAAGTACTCAGGAGAAAGTTGACAGTAAAGAAATTATCTTATCTTCCACATGAAGCTACTTTTACAACCACTAACGAAGTCTTAAATTAGGACGGTTAGGCATAATGAACTTACCTTGAAGAGGAGAAGATGAGTTGTACCAATTCAACAGTGCGACTGGCTTCCCTCCTCCCGATATACAGATTAATGTGATGACATTTCCCTCATTAAAAGGTCCTATTAGTGAGGCATTTGCCGTCTCTGATCCGCTCATGTCCTCAATCCGTACGTACTCTGGTTTGGCTGCTCTCCAGGAGGATTTTATTGAATATCGTCAGTCAATTATACGATGATGAGTTCATTACGGGTGTCATAGAGTTTGATTCATATACATCGGTTTTGGAAGGAAATTTAGGAAAGATAAAAAAATCACGTCATTAGTAACATCATTAAAAGGAATTTCTCAATTGCAAATTAAGAGGAAACTGAAGAAGGATTTCTCCCTCTCTGCTAAAGCCGATTTTGACTGGTCTTTTAGCACTATGTCTACACAGAAGAAATTCTGTCAATTCCTTCACTTTCTCCACAGGAAGTTCGTGGAAAAAAGATCTTAGGATTTTGCAGAGAGAGAGAGGGAATACAGACCTCAGTTTCTTTTACTCCTTCAAAGCTTTCAAAAAGATGAAGGAAAGGAAAAGGCAAAAAGAAGTGTACCGAATGTATTGAGTTTAATGGACTGGAGAAGAGCACAATGCTCCTTGGCTTCTAAGTAGGTGACTTCACATTTATAGAGATCTTCATCGGCAGTCATCAAAGGAGAGATTTCCAGGAGGGCTAAGCTGTTATTCGGCTGGATCCTTAGTCGAGCTCTAAAGAAAGAAGAAAAACACAGAGATATTTATTACCAAAATGTTCTCTTTTTTTTATAAATCATTATAAATTCGTCTCATTCAAACAGTCGTCAGTAGTAAAGCTGCTGCTTTCACTTGATACATACACAATATTGGATTAGTAGGCAGGGGAAAGTGTACAAGTGCCGGAGGGGCATTACGTATTCAACAGTTCTCCTCGCATTTGTACTTTATTGAATTCCTCACCTTTGTTCAAAAAGACATATTGAGAGGGAAGAAAGGAAGACATATCGTATTTTAGCATCAGCAATAGTTTAGTCCATGCCTTTTAGAGAGAGAGAGAAAGGGAACCAACCACTTAGAAATCCGCAGACCTCAACCCACTACCATTCCATTCCATTCTAGTGAAGGAACCAAACCAAACCAATATTGCATTGCAATTTAGAGAGAAGGAAGGAGAGAAAAGTCTCTAGAATGGGATCAATTCGCCATTAAATCCAAAAGCGTGGTGGTTGGTTTGGTAGCAGCAGCAGCAGCTACTCTAACTTTCTCCACACTTTTATTTGCTCTACTTCCATCCTCTTTTTTTTGAATCCATCTAAGTAAAGAAATGTAATGCCAAATGCCAACTCAACTCAAGCAAATCCCTGTCTCTAACCTGAATTCAAAGAATAAGAAAAAAGGAAAATAAATGCATTGACTTTGGTGGTTTTTTTGTGGGCCGATTCGATTGCATATCGTCGGTTTTAGAGGCATCAGGACATAACAATAGGAGCAAAACTCAAGGAGGAAATCTGCAAACCACACACTCGATCGCTTTCTCTTTTCTTGTCTTGTCTTCTCTCGGGTAACAGAGACATGTATTTAGTGGAGTTAGAGATAAGTTGCGGTGGAAAATCCTCCACAGGAAAGGATATGTGATATTATCCTTGTGATCCTATTTCCTCCTCCTCTCACTGTGCCACCGACAGAGAGCATTATTGTTTGTGTGTTTGTGTTCGGTTGAATGAAAATGTACAATACAATTCCTTTTATTGATTATGGTCCCTGGAGATCATCCTCCATTCTCTCTCTCCACAGAACTGACTGGGAGGATTCTCTCTCTCTCTCTCTCGTATCCTTATTTTAAATGTCGATTTGGTAACCATTTGTGAAATGCGAAATTCCAGAAGGAGAAGAAGCCCTTTCTTATTAAGTTATACGTTGGGATGCGATAGCTTTTGTGTGTGGGTTATTTGCTTTCCCTTGATTCACAAATTCCATTCTACTCCAGGTATTTGTATCTATACTTGGATACACAACGTAGGTTTAATTCTAATCTCAAGTGTGTTCTTCTTGGGTTAATGGCTTTTGGGAGTGGAATCATATCATGTACCAAATTAGAATACTTCAAAGGTCTCTCTCTCCTTGTTTTGCTCATCTTGAGCCTTTAGCCGGATTCCCGGTAACCCTTGATATCATCCATGTCCAAAAGTAAAGACCTTGTAGAGGATTCGAACAATCTAAACTAAATCAATGGACATGAAATCAACTTTATTTATAGTGCGTAGACCACAGACTTCCGGAACTCAGGCTATTTGCCCTTTACACAAATATAAATATCATGGACCTCTCTGAACGCCCTCACTACCATTCATAACCTTTATTCATTGTTTCACGCATGAAATTCAAATCACACGTGTTTTACAGAGGGTATGACAAAGAAACGAAAAAGTACAAGTCAAAAACAGCCTGACAAAGAGAGAGTGATGATAAGTGACTTTTGACAAAGCCACTAATTGTTTCAGAAAAACTATTAGAGGCACTGAAGTGAATTAAGATAACCTAATAATGAAATTATCTAAGCCTGAGAGAGAGAGAGAAAAGTTGTAGAATTTAAAGATAGTTTCGTCAAAAACATCTCACATTGAGAAAGAGAGAAAGCTATAAAAGACAAATAAAATAGACGTGGTAGTGGTGGTGGTGGTAAAGTTGGGAGGAGGAACAAAAACATAGAGACCATAGTGTGTTAAAGAAGTAGAATTTTAAACAAGACAAGACAAGGAAGTTGTATATTTTATACGTCCGTATAACAAAACCCTTTAAACTTTGGCAGCGACATAAAGTCAATTCAGTTCGCCAACAATGCATGCCCAGAGAACTTTCTCTGTCTTTCCATTTCTGAGAAGATAACGAAGGGAAGATGGGCAAAGATAATAATATTGAATTCGAGGGATTCAGTCAGAGAGAACTGTGAGAACTTGAGAGAAAGTTAAGTTAGTTGTGGTGTTTTATAGGGCAGAGAGGAGAAAGAAGGGCTCATAAAACTATGCATCATAGGCTAAATTTGATACTTGTACTCTTTCCAAGTACTTTCTAAGTATTCTATAAATTTGTTACGAAACTAAACTCGATTCTATTTCATTCTATTCCATTTCTATTTGTCACCCCGTCCGACCCCCTCGATTTTGTCTGGGATGTATTGGATTAAAAGTAAGTTAAGGAAAACACCTCATTTTTAAATAAATTTCCACAAGAAAGAGTCCTTTTTTTAATCACATGCAGATGACAAATTCAGTTCAGAGAAAGTGAAAGGAACGGAATGACTGCACATGAAGGAATGAATGAATATGGGTCAGTAAGCAGACGGGCAGAAGACATGTCATCCAGGACTCTTAAAACCAGATGAGATTTCTCAAGTCTCAATTCAACTCCTGAATAATTTTCCCTTGGAAGAAGGAAAAGAAGAAGGGTTGTTGTCATTTCCACTGGCAGGAAAAATAAAGAAGTCAGAGAGAGAGAGAGAGGAAATTCGTTGACACACACACGGGGGGAAATACAATGGATCCCCCCTCTGTCAACTTCAAATTCGTATTAGAAAGTCATCCGATCTCATCTTATCTCATCTCATCTCATCATAGATTTTAGTCGTGAGTCAAACTGCCAGAAACAATTCCCAGGAATTTTCTCTCTCTTTCCTTTCTTTAAGACGGAGTAGAGACAAGGAGTTGAATGATGAAGTAATCTGCATGAGAATGGAACAAAGGGGAATAAGAATGAGAAGACATGGCAGACTTGAAAGAAAAGAAAAGAAAGCTCAGATATATTTAAAAGGACGGAACAGACAGGTCCTGAAAAGAATACGACGACTCCTCGGTGAAAGTGAAAGTAAAAGTAAAATTATTTACCCAGCCCCAAAGAGAAACAAAGTAAAGATAAGAAAATTCTTCTGTTCAAACTTCTTCTTCTCCGCAAATAAGTAAAGTCCTCCTTTTCAAACTGTCACATCTAACTCACGAAATGCTGTTTAACAGTTGCTAAATAATCGGAAATAATGGTTTGGTTTTATTTGGTTTTGATGACAAATTGGAATTCCAGGAACTACCCGTGGGTTTGTGATTGATAACTAAATACTTTTCACTCGTTCTAAGAAGAATCAAGAAATGTCGAAAGATTGGAAACAACTTTTCTTTCTACAAAATTTTAGAGTTTCCAACAAATAAATTAAATTTAAGCTTGCAATTATATTCAGGGTCACGTGAATTGAATCAAGTCTATAGAAGAAGGCTTTTTAGAGAAGAGAAAGGTGGTGGACGCATGCATACAACTTTATTTCTTTCTTCATTTCTCGAAACATCATCATATCTTTCCAATGAGGGACACTGCAGGAAGGAGAGAGAAGAAGGATCTCATTTCCAA
>JAQIWU010000870.1:0-20838 GCA_034696445.1 Isotomiella minor | reverse complement strand
TAAAAGTCTCATCATCATCATAATAGTTTCCACTCATTATTGACTCCCTTAAGGACAATAGTGGTCCGATTGTTGTATGGTGGCAGTTATTAAAAAAGGGAGGAGTGAGGAAGTGTGTGACGTTGTGAGAGAGAGAGAGAGAGAAAAGTTTGAGTGACTTTTTGACACTTTTTAAGTGCAAGTATTACTCTGCCCCAACCTCCTGACGAAAAGAGAAGAGGAGAGAAGATAAATTGTTGCATTGTGTTTTGTTGGTGTAGAAGTTATACCAGGCCAGTTTAATTATTATTGAGTGCAGTTTTGCTCCGATTTGCATGAAATTTTCTGCACAACATTTTTATTGGATCTGAAAACTGTAAGTATGACATTTTCTTGACTTTGCCCACAACAATAGACAACTTTGAAGAGAGAGAAGGAATCATCAATTTGCAACTTTTTCGAGTCAATCAATTCTTACACAGGACTTGTCTGTCTTTGACAGGACGCGGTCTGTTTTTCCTTCATTTTTGAACACGTCGTCATAGCAATTTGTGAAATTTTGTGCAGAGGCATATTGAAAGCGACACTTGATGGGAAATATTATTTCGAAAAGTTGTGGGGCAAGTTGAGACTAGTATATTAAAAGCCAAGAACTACCTACATTTTTATGGGGCAAGTTGAGACAGTGCTCCAAATATTAAAACAAGCCAACTCAAGTCAGGGGCAGAGTGAGACAAGCTAAAATATCTCAATAAAAGCAACCTAGACGAGAAGAGAGGAGAAGAAGAGGAAGGAAGAAGAATTTGCAGACGTGGTTTGCGGTTATTCAAGAATCGAGTTCGAGGGAGCGGTAGATGGGAGAGTACATCACCACATCCCCACACACACACTTTCTAGAGGACGAAAGTGTAAATTAAGATAAGTTTAACTCTTTGGTAGTTCTCTCTCGAAATTACTTCGCAAGTTACTGCGAGTATCAGTCACCTGGTCGGGTTTTCCTGGGGGTTTCATTTATGAGAATTGCATTGAATTGAAAGTTTTTGGAAGCGGGTACCCAGGTTTTCCCCGAGCCTTTAACCTAAATAGGGGGTTGACTTACACCCGCATTGAATTTTAAATTAATGACCAATCATCCATCCATCACACAGTGACCAATGACGCATCAATAAATATAGACCAATGGGAGAGTTCCATGGCTGAGAGCATAGAACTTGTTGAATATTATTTGGATTTGGACAGGTTCGAATTGGCTTGGTACGAATCTGAAAAATTATTGAATCCAGGAGTAGTACCCGAGTCTGTACTTCCGGATGCAAGAGAATTAGTAGATGAACTAGAAAAATTGTATGAGAGGAGTTGCAGAAGTTTAACCTGGAGAGGTGGCCTGCCAGACAAAATTGATCGCCTGCATGCTATCATAGGACGCATTTGTTGCCAATTACACTGAAACTAAATCGTCACATGATCCCATTAAACATTTCTCAAGAGCCGTGGTGGTTCCATTTGGTGGAATGCGAGTGTCATGAACATGGTTGCGATTCTCCGTTTTTCATAGCCGAATTTGCTTACGAATGTGCATGCATGTGTCTTGAGCTACCATTATATTGGGATTTATTTCTTCTTATAGACATTGATTAAAGGATTAAGGCTGTGAATGAAAAAGAGGTTCTTTAGTATTTATTTATGAGTGGGGAAGGTGACGACCGCTTTGGTACACCTCTTGGTTTTCCTGAAAGGGTTGGAATACCTAATACTGAGCAGTCCAGATTTGTGAATCTTGGGAGAAGAAGAGTGAGATTTGGAGATATGTCTACTGCAGGGGCTGGAGGTGACGGTACTTCAGGGACAAGTACAGGTCCGCATACACCTGCAAATGCTACAGAAATTATGCAGCAATTTTTGGATGCGCATGTAGGGAAAGAGTTTCCTGACATTCAACAATGGGTAGCGTCAGATACTTTCATGCAAGCTTTCATGATCCTACGTGCTCTGCCAGTGAACGAACAGAGAAGGTACTTGGATATGGGAACAGAATTGACCCGGTCCACAGGTGCAATAAAGGCCAGTTTCCCTACAGAATTGATTATTCTGGGATTCTGTGGTGAGAAAGAATTGGGATGGGCTCCAGAAGTGGGTCGAATGTTTGCTACCTACGTCGCGCAGGATGATCCACCGTCACTTGTGCAGGCTCTAGATTTGCCTAGTATGCTCCCAATTAATTTAGACCTTGGTAATAGAGGCAATGTACCACAGGGTGGGTTGCCTGTACCACAGGGTGGGTTGACTGTGCCACATGGTGGATTTCCGGTAATAACAAATGCACCTCCCACTTCTGTATCATCAAGCATTTCAGGGGCTGGTACTTCCAGAATTTCAGTTACCCCTAGACCTCCGCCAAGTACCACTGACATGAGAACTTTACAGGCCATTCGAAAATTGGACAGCCGTCGAAAATCGTATGGTACTACGACTAGACCAATGGATTTGCAGGACATGAGATTTCTTTCCAGTACTTCAGGGCCTAGAGTAACACCTTCGGTCACAAGTAGTGGGTACAATCCATTTCAAGTAGGACATTCTAACGCACCGGTGTCGTTGACAGTCATGCAACCGCGCCAGGTCAAGAATTTTGATGGTGTGGATCACACAAAGGCTTCTCATTTTCTGAAGGAATATGAAAAATTGGCAATTAATTGGACGGATAATGTCAAGGTAGACAACTTTAGCCAGTATTTGGAGGACGCAGCTTCAAATTGGCTGAATCTCATTGAATGTACTTTGAAGAATGAGGTTACATGCGACGTGTATGGAACGATTTCCGATGCATGGCGTGACATAACATGGGCTCAATTGAGGTACTTATTCATGAAAGAGTATTTGCCCAATGTGACAAAGGAATTCTTCTCAATCAAACAAGAACCAAATGAAAGAGGATTAGCCTACTTCTACAAAATGTGTAGGCTGCATATGGAAACACCTTTGCAGTTAGATGAGGAATCGTTAATTGCGATCATCATTGATAAAATGAATGCAACATACAAGGATAGTTTTCAGTACAAGAAGTTTCGTACTGCGGAACATTTGAAAGACGCTATCTTGGGAGAAGATAGAAAGAGGGCGAGTCAGTTGGCTGAAAAGAGAAAGCATGCTCCGACTGATTCAGTAACGTTGTCATTATTAGGAATAGCAGAGAAGAAAGCAAAGGTAGAAACTATCACTTCACCAATTGGACCTGAGTTTGATGGTGATGGAAAGGTAGAAAAGGCACCCGCAGCTGCAACACAAGCACTGGTAGCTTTCATGAACGCATTTACAAAGAATCAGAATCAGAATCAGAACCAAAATCAGAAAGCCAACAATAATAACAACAAGGGAGGAAATACAAAGAGGAACGATTACAGTCATTTGACCTGTTTTCATTGTGACAAGGCGGGACACGTCAGGTCACAGTGCTACTCGAACCCAAATAGTACTAATTTCCGAGGAAATAGTCGAGGGAGAGGTTCCGGCCGTGGCAATGGTAGAGGTAGAGGAGGAAATTCAAAGAAACATTACAATTTCCCTTACAATAGTTGGGATGAAGATGAATCTTATGACAGGGGGAGTAGAAATAATGGATTTTCAAATGATAGGCGAGAGTTGAGCTACGATAATCAAGACCGCAGTGGCTATCCTAGAAAACAATACAGACCCGATGATGACCGGGATGGTTATTATAGAGGAAATCAAAGATATGAGGATGACGACAAGAGAGATCGAAGACAGATTGAGGACGGTCGCAAGGATGACCGTGATGACGGAAGAGATTCCAAATCTCAGGGAAACGGGAACAGGCAGTAGTTCTCGAGGGAAGCTACTGTAACAAAAATAACCCTCAACCTTTTGTAAATATTGCATACAATCTTGGCGATGGATTACAGATCTATGCTGAGTTGAAAACTGTAAATAATGAAGCTTTGCCTACAATTGTTGATCCAGGTGCTGGAAAAAGTGTAATACATGTAGATTTAGTCAATGTGAATGACATACGCCAACCACTGCAAGAATACAGAGTCACCGTTGCAGACGGTGGACAAATGAAAATTGAAGGTGAGGTCGAGTACACTTTCTACTTTGGTGAAAGAGAAATAACTCAGAGAATTTTGGTGTGTGGGACACTACCTATGAAATGTCTGCTTCTGGGCAATGATGTCCTGGGAAGAGAAAATCTGTTGTTGTATTATGGACCAGGACCACAAATGATGAAATTGGAAAATTCAAAGATAATTGATTGGACATGGATCGGTGCAGGGGACAAAGATTGTTGTGGTCGACCATTAAATTACCGGGTATTGCGGGAGAAGTATGGAAGGTCTGCGGAACCTTGTGTGGAGGGTGGTTACAACCTGGCCAGTTGTCACTTCGCTCCCATTCAGACAATTTTCCAAAAATTAGTACGTACTGCTCCCTCATCTAATGCACACTTGAACCCTATTCCCAGAGCGAGGTCTGAGGAAGAGAGAACCTCCGACGAGGGATTGCTCTGTTCCAAATCTACTGAAATGAGTTCCGAGAAATTTCACAAATATAAATTTGTGGTTGAAAATGAAAAGATGGGTTCAAGTGCTCAAGCGCGCAGAGGTGCCCGGGGTTGTGAGAATGAAAATGATAAAGCACCAGAAATAAAAGATCCAAATGAAACAAATAAAATGGAAGAAGGCAACGTCATGAACGTTGATGTAACAATGTCACACAAGGGTGGTGGAGGTCCCCACAAAGCAAATCCCCAATGTGAGTTGTTGGAAAGAAATGAAACTGGCTTGATCAACCAGGACAAAGAAAAGACTGCAATGACAGAGCAGCAGGAGACTGATAAGACTTCAAGCGAAATGAAGCATGCAAAGACTGCAAAGAAAGCAGCAAAGGAATTGAAATTGTTTGTACAATTACGAGAGCCCATTTGTTTGGAGCCGAATTCAATGACACAGGTACCTATGAGATTCGTAAGAGAATTGGAAAAAGGGGTTGACTACTTATTCCAACCAAATCACACAAATGAAATAAGACATGGAATTCAATTTCCACCAGGTATCATGAATGAGAAGACAAAAGACATAATAATTTTGAACCTATCGGACTTGGTCGTCCATCTGAGAAAGCAAACAGTTCTTGGGGAACTTGCAATTGCGACTGAGGATTACAGTTCGGAAGTAGTAGTGGGAGCTACACTGGTGGGAAATCAAAATCCAATAGATAAAAATCAAGACTATCCGACAGAAAGGCCTGAGGTTTTCGATGAAAAGTACTTCACTATAAACCCAGAGGCAGATCCGGTGGCAAGAGCCGAATTAATTGAAATTTTGAAGAAGAATTGGGATCTCTTTGCATTCAATTCCACAGAGTTAGGGTGTACTTCAGAGGTGGAGCACTCGATTGACACTGGACAAAATTTACCAGTACGACCAAACCTTTGGACAAGATACTCCAAAGCAGAGAATGATTTGATAGCAGATCAAGTCCAAGAAATGCTTAAATGCGGAGTCATAGAAAGAGGGTACAGCCCTTGGTGTTCGAACGTAGTCTTGGCAAAAGACAAGAAAACCGGTAAGACGCGGTTTTGCACAGATTATAGGATGTTAAATGCGAAAACGACTTTTGTGAAGTACAGTATTCCTCGAATTGATGATATAATTGACAGCCTAAGCGGCAGTAGTTATTTCCATACTTTGGATTTAGTTCGAGGGTACTGGCAAATTAAAATGTGTCAGAAAGATGGAAGTCATCTCAAAACTGCATTCTGCACGCAGCAGGGCATGTTTATTTACAAACGTTTGCCGTTTGGTCTAGTAAATGCACCGCAGGAATTTCAGTTATTGATGGATAAGACGTTCAATGATATGCGAGGTCAATTAGCAGTCTACCTGGACGATTTAACAGCTCATGGAAAGAAAGCAAAAATAGCAAATGCAAATTTGTCTGAAACATTCGACAGGTTGAGAAAGATCAACATGAAAATAAACATCTCGAAATGTTCATTCCTTTTCACCACAATAAAACTGCTAGGTTTCATAATCAATAAACACGGAATAAGCGTTGACCCAGTCAAGGTTCAATCAATTGTTGACATGCCGCCTCCGAAAGACAGGACACAGCTTCGTTCATTTTTGGGAGGGGTAAATTTCTATCGAAAATTTGTGCCATATTTGAGTTTCTTGGCAAAGATTCTCTACAAGAAAATTAATAGCGAAACATGGGTTTGGACAGCAGAAGAGCTTGAGGCATTTCAAAAGATCAAGGATCATTTGATTTCAGCTCCAATTTTAATGCACTACGATGATTCATTACCGCTAGTTCTAGAACATGACTCATCAGGCTACGCTGTGGGTGGGCAATTGTTGCATGTAATTCGAACGGTACTTCCCAATGGTGAAATCAGGATAGTAGAAAGACCAATACTATTTAGTAGTCGCATGATTCGACCATCAGAAATGCTATGGAGCGTGGCAGAGAAAGAATGTCTCAGTCTCATGTACCTTTTACATGACCTTCGTCCATACCTAGCTGGAAGAGAATTTACCATCAGAACAGATGCCATTTCACTAACGCATCTTCAGACAGTAAAGAACCCATATAAGTCCAGAATTGGTAGATGGGCTCTCAAATTATCTGAATTTAGGTGCAAGATAGAATGGAAAAGTGGGAAAACTAACGTCATGGCAGATTTGCTTTCCAGAAATCCAAATCCTTTTGACAAACCTTGTGATGCAGACGAAGCCATTTCAATTCCTTTGTTTTCCGCACAATATCAGGAGGACTTAATAGACTGAGAATGAAGACTATGAGATCATGGATCAAGAGGCACAAAGAATTGACATCAAATCATTACAAATGATGGACGAGTGGTGCACATACATGACATTGCATTTGGAGGAGAATCCTAATTATGAAATGGTTGAAGGAATTCTCTGTAGAAAACATGAGAAAGAAGGAGTTATGTCATATAAGGTAGCAGTTCCTATCGCGCTTAGAGCATTTTTGATAGAATTGTATCATGACCCTTTGGCAGCGGCTCATTTAGGATACGATCGCACCATTGCAAAACTACAAATATTTTATTATTGGCCAGGCATGACAGAAGATGTGAAGATGTACATTAAGAAATGTCTTTCATGTAGACAGCATAAGACAAGGACAAGAAAGAGGCAGGGAAAATTGCATCCAATCAATCCTTTTGCGAATTTATCAAATTTAAAACCGGGTGAGTTTATATCGGCTGACATTCTCGGACCATTTCCGGAGAGTAACCGTGGCAATAAAGTCATTTTGGTAGTCTCAGATTTGCTAAGTCGCTATGTAATAGCTCAAGCGTTGCCACATCAGTTAGCAAGCACAGTGGCAAAATGTCTGGTTGACAGAGTTTTTCCAATGTTCCAATTTAATTTGATGTTGACAGATAGAGGAAAGTGTTTTATTGCTAAGCTTTTGAAGGAAATGAGAGCATGTTTAGGATTCGAACAATTTTTCACAAATCCATATACTCCAGAAACTAATGGGTTGACTGAGAGGTGGAATAGGACAATTTGTGAGATGATCTCACACTACATTCCAAAAACAGATTTTTCTGACTGGGATGATCACATCCAGGTGCTGACGCAGGCATATAATACTTCAAAACATTCCACATTGAAAGAATCACCACATTTTCTATTTTTCGGTAGGCTTCCAAAAACGCCAATGGACAGTTTAATTAATTTGCCAACTTCATCATTAAGAGCTGACGCAGTATTAAACGATTTAAAACGAGCATACATCCTAGTGGAAAAACATTTGAGTGAGAGTCAGCAGAAAATGAAGGAACGATATGATGAGAATGTAACTGAAACTGTTATTGAAGTTGGTGATGATGTCATGTATGAGAAGCCAAGAAGACGGCCGGGTGAGCCGGACAAATTACAAGTGAAGAGAGGAGGTCCATTTAAAGTGGTTGAAAAACACTCGGACCTTTCATTCTCAATTCATCCAGCAAACGAAACAGACCCAAAGAAATTGAAACCAGAGAAGGTGTCGGTTCGTAGATTGACCAAGTATCCCACTCCTAAAGTAAAGAAAGTGAGTGGTGGTGAGAAAGCTGTAAAAATCGTTAAACATAAAACTACACAAAGTGGAGTTAAAGTGGTGGATGAAGTAAATCCAGTGAGGAGGTCGGATCGAATTAAAAGTAAAAGGCAACAGTTAAATGAAAAGTACGATTTACTAGTTAATGACAATTTTGTGTCATGTTCTAATAGTTACCCAAGTTTAGAGCAGTCGTCTTCAGTCACTTCATTATCAATTGGTTTTTGCTGCGTTTCCTGCATTCGTGGACCAACAAACGCAGAATGTGGTGCGTAATTTTACTGGTCAGTCTTCCATTATGCCATTCTTCGATTCTAGCTCCAAATTACTCAGTGAGGAATGAGTCAGAAATTATTTCATTTGATCCAACGGTAGTTGAATACGCGTGTACCATTGTAATGCTGTACATATTTTTTTCAGCTTTATTTTTGCTTCTAATTGAAGGAATTCCACGAGAGGAAAGAAGAGGCTGTTGCCCAGTTTACTTCGTGTATATGTTTTTCATGTTGTTTTTATTTGGAATTTTACCAATTATTGCTTCGGAGGAAGTTGATTCACGAGAGAATTCCGTCAGGCCTGGGTACAAAGGTAGACCAATGCCCAGGTACATTCCATCGCACAGCGAGAATTTTCTAGTTGTAGATAAGAAACCAGTGTGTAAGTTGACATCTACTTCGGGTGTAAGTAGTCACTTTCATCATTTTGTATTATTTTCTTTAATTGATTCAATCAAAGCTGTTGGAAACATTCAAGTCGGACCAGAATCTTGGTTTCCTGAAAGTATTACAGAAAATGTAAATGAGAATATGAAAGACTGGCAACTTTTGGTTGGATTGTTATTATGTTTATTGATTGTGTTGGTCATTGGTCTATGTGTGCTGAAATGTTGTCTATTTTAGATCCATTTAGCAAATAATATCATTACGCAACGGGCTTTATTGGATCAGACTAGTTCTCTAAATGAGGAACGGTTGAGACAACTCTGTAAATTGCAAATAAGAATTTAAAATGTTATGAAGTGAATGGTTGACATGGATGATTGGGTCATTAACATTACTCAAGTGTAAATTAAATTAAATTAAGACGAAAGCTGTAAATTGAAGCTGTAAGAACTAATACATTCCTTTTGTTTACATTTTCCAATATGTCGTGGAGGGAGAATATCGTCAATCCGGTGCAGGAACACCCAAGGGTGGACCTGTATCGTCTACTGCACGGTACCCTATTTCATAAGACAGAAGAAGAACTGATGGACTTGGTGTGCGACATTGGCCGCAACAGATTGCAGGAAGACAGCATCAAGAAGCTACGCACGTTTGCAACTAATGCGGCAAAGAAATATGATGTGAAAAAGCGTCCTAATATTGACCTAGCTGGTCCATCACAACCTCCAGCAAAACAACTTTGTATTACTCAGCCAATTATTAATGTACCAATTGTGGAAGATGTAAACGTTGTGGACGACTATGTCGTGGTGGAGGTAGCTACGTCTTCTACCAACACTTTGTTGGTGGAAACCGAAGACAAATCCACCGGGACAGAGGAGTCAGTGGTTACTTCGGGGTCGATAGGTACAACAGTACCAATTTTATACCAACCAAAGGAAGGATGCAAGGCATATGTGAATGAAGATGTAATTTTGGATCAGGATCTGTACCTTTACATCGACATAGAGTGTGTCTCGTTGAAGCCAAAGGATAAACTCATAGATTTCAAGCCGGAAAAATTTCAAATGGGTTGCCTAAGCACGGTAGATGAACCTCTTAAAAAGAAGTTAGAGGAAAAGGTCAATTCAGGAAAGCATATTACTGTCGTAGGTAGTATTTCTATTGTCACTGAACGTAGAGAGCATGTTTTACACGCAATTATCGAGTGGCCCGATCGATGGGTATGCACCACTTATCAAAGCATTTCAGGGTTAAGTAAGGCAGATCTTCACGATGGTATTTCCATGACCGGTTTGCATGGTCTTTTGAGGTCCATTTTTCGGCACCAAAAGCATTTGGTAGGTTTTGGTCTTCAGAGAGACTTGGAAAACATGTTTTTCGATTACCCAGTGAGGTATCAAAAGGATCTTCAGGATTTTTATAAGGATAGGAATGGTCAGGCCATCAGCCTGAAACGATTGGTCCGTCATTTCATTAACGACGAATCATTTCAGGCTGGTTCTCATTCAGCTTATGCAGATGCCTGCATGACCCAAAGGCTTCATCAAAAGTCACAAGAACTTTATTTAGCAGGAAAGAGAGGTCCATTTGATATTCCACAGGTGGTAAAGACAATTCCACAGGAGAAATGTCGTTGTCGTTATTTGAACTTCAAGCCAGGTACGCGTTTTATTGAAAGGCAATCAAAAATTGTAGACAGTTCAGCTGCAGAGGAAGGTAAAACGGCTAAGCGTGAATGGAAGAATGAGAGGAATTTTGACAATTAAAGGATTAGCTTTCATATTTCATAATTTTATAGGCTTTCATACATTTATTATTTTTCGATGTGGGACCATCGAACTTAGGTAGAGAGAGTAATAGCATCGTCATGCATAAAAATATAAAATATAGGAAAAAGAGGAAGAAGAAGCAAAATGGCAATTTTGCATTAATTTGGTTTTGACATCTTTACTTTTGCATCGCATATAATTAGATGATGTCATTCATTGGGTTTAGAAGAAGAAGGAAAGAGAATGGAATGGTAAAAACAATGTCGAGCGAATGTTTATGGAAAAAGTTGAAAGGTCAGCTTTTATCGCTTTTTAGAGATTAAGTTTGAGTTTGGTTGGTACAATGTCTGCATGTTAGAAGAATAATTTAAGGATGTTTTGTTAAGTATGGCAAGACAGGCTTTAGCCTGGTCTGCGTACTTATCATTGTAATAATTGATGAACGAATGGAAAAGGAATGTTGGAAGGGTGATGAAGAAGAAAGTCGTCATCATAATTTAATTTTGGACTAAATTTAGATCACTTGAGTTTTGGACTTGTTACTTGGTAGTTCTCTGAATAAATCAAAGGAAAATATTTCTACGCTTTCAAAAATTAACCAAAGTCTCTCTTCTCCAGTTCTTCATTGTTTATCTGCGATTTTAAAACCACCTACGAAAAACAGGGACAAATACCGTCACGAACTACAAGCGCCCGTCCCTTCCACTCGGAAGTCTATACACACACACAAACAATAGCCAAATAAGAGCAGCAGCATAAAAGTCTCATCATCATCATAATAGTTTCCACTCATTATTGACTCCCTTAAGGACAATAGTGGTCCGATTGTTGTAATACCATGTGGACATTGTTCAATTTTTGTTCCATTAAGTCCCTTAAAGGATTCATTCACAGTAACCAAGGGTACCAAGGGGACATAGTGTCCAAGGCCTACAACATGTATTGAATTGAGGCGATTTGCTCTCGGACACCTGGTAATGTTCCATTGTAAGAGTCATCAAGTCGTTCTTCCAAACTCTCGAGGCCAGCGAGTAGATATGCCCTCTGTATCCCTCTTTCCAAGGACAAGGTTTACTGTTTTTCTAATCTAGCACACTTATCTGCGTTTGCTAACCATTTAAATTCCTGCTAAGGTGATCAGCCAGCCACATAGACAGAAATCGAATGGCTTCTTTATTCACTATAAAAGTGCACTCATATAATTGTTGATGGACATGGATTGATTGTAAAATAACCACATAGTTGTTGTAATGGTGCTATATTTCATGCTGTTTGATCAAATTCAAACACTGTAGATCCAGCACCGTCAATATAACTGATAACCCAACCCGACTTTCATATGGACCCGACATGACAAGTATTTGATTAAAATGAAATTGAATGTTTATGTAAGCCAGCGTTTCAACCAAACTAATGGCAAGGTATTGTTGTACGGCTTTGAGATTAGCAAATTTAATTCCTACGAAGCGTTAATCATATAACAAGGTACTCATAAGCTTAGCATCGTCGCCGGGGTACCAGTATATAAATCATCATTCCACTTATTTGTTAAGTTACTCTCACCGGAGATGAAGACGTGTCTGCGAACAGTTATCTTTTCTTTGGCACTGGCTGCTCTGCCATGTAAGTTTTTCTCTTTCTGTTTCTGTTCACAGCAAAACTCTTATATGGTAGGTTTTGGTCACTCCGCCATGGCCGAACTCCGAAGCAGCGAGGGAGGAAAAATAATTGGTGGAACACCTGCCGGGAAAGGTGAATTCCCTTTTCAGGTTTCATTACAGGACAGCCTTGGACATTTCTGTGGATGAGCCATTCTAAGTGACACCAAAATCGCTACAGCAGTAAAACACAAATTCCCCACAAAACTAAATTGTGCACTCGTTAACTCAAATGGCAAACAAATTCTTTTTAGGCGCATTGCTGCATAAATTACATGGATACCTGGAGTGAGATACGAGTTGTAGCAGGCACCCTCGAGTCAAGCAAGCGTGATCCCTCATCCCAAATTGTTTATGTTGGCTCACAACCTGTAATCTATCCACTTTTCAAGGGGTAAGCATAATGCTCATAACGAGTGGAAGGAAGCTAGTCAGATGGCAGTAGTTGTCATACCAACACGATAACTTTACCATCATCTGTGGTAGACAGACATCATATTTTCCGCCATTTTGTGGGTTGGATAGGCAGTTGGATAGCATGTAGTTGCTCAATCTTGATATGTGAGAAATTGGTGCAGCTGGGTTTAGATTGCAGCGTTGCCAGATGTATTGCTGTTTCCACAATTTGTATTTCGGAAAACATTTCCCCCATTCTCAGGAATTGTAAAACCATGTTAGATGGAGTTAAATCTATCAGAAGAACAACAAAGTGTGGGGTGAGTGAAAGAGAGAGATTGAATGAGACAGGGGAAGAAAGTGGAATGACGTTGGACTTGTTTAACAAGACTGAAGCCTCTCGGCCGTGTGTGAATGCTTGAATACTTTATCCAAAACATTGAAAATTCCAATGACTTCATATCTACTAATTTGTAGTACTCATATCTATAAAAATATACTCAAGCCTTAACCATTTTTGGAAACAAGTGTTGACGCCATGTTTCCTTATCAGCGTATCAACCGGATATGATGCATGCCTACTATTTTTGAAGACGAAATTAACTTTGAAAGAAAAAGCGGTAGAAACAATACCACTTTGCACTACAGCACCGAAAGATGGGATTAAATGTACCGCAACAGGGTGGGGTGATACCGACCCAGAAAAAGAATCAATAGCAGAGAAACTTCAAAAGTTGGATATGTCTGTAACTAACAGAGGAGATTGTGCCACTCGCTGGTTGGAATTTTGGAAGTTGCACATCACAGCTACGATGTTATGCGCGGGGGGAGACGAGGGGAAAGACACGTGTAAGAGTTATTACAGTTACAAGCGGTGATATCTTTTAACTTATGACATGCCATCAAGATGTGGAGTATAAGTCCAAGACTCAAAGCCAATTAATTGATTACTAGGCAAAGCTGATTCAGGCGGTCCATTTGTGTGTGGCGAAGGAACTCATAGATGTTTAGCTGGCATTGTTTCTTTCGGCAGTCCAACATGTGCTCAGGGAATTCCAGCAGTATTCGTCAATGTGGCCAACAAGGAAATGTACGATTTCTACGCCCAGTACCCTTCGTCAGGGAGTACAACGACAACGCAACGTCCTTCCTTTAACGCTGTAGGTTCGAAGGTCATCAAAAAGTGGTCGTGCACTGCATTGGAGGGTAGGGATGGGGGTGGGCCTCTTTCCATTAGAGTGGCCTGCAGACATACAGCTCAGAACGCCAAACTGGTATCATGCGAGTTTAGGGGGGAGCCGAACAACTGTGCAGAATACAAAAAAGAAGGAGGACGAGAAGTATTTACTGCTCAACTTCTTGACATTATTTTCAATTCTATTGCAACCAAAGAGAAATGTGGACCAACAAAAATTACCGATACAAAAATTTGCGGCAAGAAGGCTGAATTCAAGCTTAATCCTTCGTTCACTCCAATGACCTTAATCGAAAAGCCGAATTAATGGATGGGGTGAAATCATTGCTTTCAATTTTGTTAATAAACCATCAAAGCAAGTGGCTGAATTTCTTGTTCATCTTGCGCACAAAACTTCACATCTGCGAACAAATGTACGCAAAGTATTAGGGATATTTGGTGGACGCTAGAGCGTCTGTAACAAATGTCAAAAGCATGGACAATAATTGTTATCAAACAGGTAGAACGTATCTCTAAAAACGAAACCACAAGAATACAGGTGAGTTTTTTCGCCATGCTTCAATCTGTGTGGGTACGACGTAGATGACCTCTCTCTGGTGGTCTCCTTCTGGTCATCTCGAACCCGGGATATCGATATTCACTTATATGGCTGGAGTTTTCGGTTAAGAAGACTACCTACAATACCATTATCCAAACTCGTAGCATTGCCATACTCTGCGAATTTGGTCCCTTACTACCCTCGGCGAACAAAGCATACGTATCCCATCAATACTTTTTGCACATAAATATAGGGATACCCCTGACTCGATGCAGATAACAACAAGACTTTAAATTTAGTTGTACTGCGTTCTTCGTCATTTATCAAATATTGCAACCTGTGGTCCACCTTATTCAGGAATTATTCAATCCACTTTATGCATTCACCACAATGCTGGCCGTTGCCTTCGCTTCAAACAGCTTCGTCATTGCCATTCATCCTGTGGAATACATCTTGAATATTAACGCCATAACTATGATTTATTATGGAATTTTTAGTAGTATACAAATCTAGAATAAATTCTAATAATAATTCAACGGGATTATTACTCTGCAGTACCGTAAGGTTTCACAATCGACTGTTTCCAGGGATTAGCACATGTCTGATAAAGCTAAATTGGGCTTTAGCATTCAACTTAAATTCACTACGGATTACTTTGAACAGGCAACTGTTGCTTCAAATTGATTGTATGTCACAGAATATACAACGCAATTCCAGATTTCAATTTAACCAAATGTTGCAATAATGCTTTTTTTTCTTTTTTGGGTATAGTGTTCTTGCATATCGTTATCGTTTGATTGATAATTTTCAATGTAGGAATGCAGATTACATAGGCATGGAGTGCAATTTCATGGGTAATTTGAACATTTAGCTTTTTTATCATCCCCAGCACTGCAAACAATTAAAATGTTCACACCAACTCAATGGTCATTTCTAGACCCTGTCCTAGACCTTTTGTCATCGCCCTTACAGGAGGGCAAGGATGTTTTGACGACAGTCACTGTACATTTCCCCAATTTTGTAAAAATGACGTTTGCCATCCCATAGTATCGCTGCTCAAAAACGTGTCAGTAGGACACCCGGGCCAGAGTGTACATCGTGTATGCTTAAGACCATCCAATCACCGAAAATCAACCAAGCACTTTGCAATCCTGTTCCTCCGCGGTTTAAATGCAGGACTGCGTGCCAGCCACCACGGCGTGTCTCAAGGCCGTAGCACAACTTCTTTGCGATAAAGCAAGAAATAAATAAGAAAGGGGAATGATTCTAATCAATCAAACTAATTAATAATCGCTGTTGACGTAATCGCCATTTGGAAGTCGCCGATGATTAATCGAGCGTCATCATGGCGCTAATGCTTGTGCCGTTGATTGATTGTTTGATTATGCGTGATCCATGCCGTTTTTCAGTTTCGCAGAAGTGGACTTGGATTATGCATACCCCAGGGTGCAAACTTGATAAGATTCAGAAAATATTCAGATTAACTTAATAATCTACTGATAGGCCTCGACTGGATTTAATCCACCAGAGAGAAGGTAAGTGTCTATAAATACTAATCATTTCACACTTTCTATGAACCTTATTATATATTACCGAAGGATGATGACGTTTGTGCAAATCGTTACCTTCTGTTTGGGGCTTGCTGCATTTCAATGTAAGTCCTTTTAGGTTAAGTAAGGTTATACAGCATTTGCAAGCTGTTATAAAACAACTGATTGCCGACAGGTCCCTCGGCCTTATCCAATCCTGTCGGAAGCGGGGATGGACGAATAGTTGGAGGAAAGGCAGCCAAACCAGGCGAATTTCCGTGGCAAGTGGCTATACATGTCAAGGTGGGAGAAAACTGGATTCATCACTGTGGGGGATCTATCCTCAGTCCTAACAAAATCGCTACTGCGGTAAGTCGTAGGGTCTCCAACGCCAAGCACGTTACATTTTATTTCTTGTATAATTCACACATTTTTAGGCACACTGCTGTGCAAATTACTTGGGGAACAATTGGGGAGTTTTAAGGGTTGTAGCAGGGGCACAATTTGCGTTAAAGGCGGAGAAAACGCAGCAAATTTTGGCATTGGGCGACCGTCCCACGGTTCATTCACGATACAACAGGTAAGCAAATTTCAGACATATAATGTCAGTTCGGCAAAAAAGGAGAGTGCAAAACATTCTGTGTAATCGATAACTTCACCTAAACAGAGAGTTAACCAAGTCTATTTTTCCAGGACGGGTCTTCAATACGACGCATGCATACTGTCTTTGAATGGCAAATTAACTCTCAACTCTCGAGTTGCAACAATACCACTCTGCAAAAAAAAGCCGTCTCTTAAGACCAAATGTTTGGCTAGTGGCTGGGGAGCTACCTATGACGAAACGCGTACTAAAGGGGAACTGCAGAAATTGGAGATGACAATAGTAGATTGCGTGTTAACTCCCAACAGGGACGATGTGGTGTGTGCTGGTGGAGTCGAAGGGAAAGACATTTGTAAGTGAACTGGTTTTATTATTATCTTCGAAATTTTGTGGAATAATTGTTAGACAACGGACAAATTTAATTTCCAAAATCTACGAACCGAAAAGTTCATTTACTGCACCATTAGGTGATGGAGACTCGGGTGGTCCACTTGTGTGCAAAGTCGACTCCAAAAGTTGCTTAGCCGGAGCTGTTTCCTACAGCACTAAGGTGTGTGCCGAAGGAGTGCCAGCCGGATTCGCCAATGTAGCTGACCCAGAACTAAACAAATTCTACAGCCAGGACGTACCCAATTGTATACCATTACTACTATTTACTCTTTAATTTTTGCTTGGATTTATACATTTTTGGTATGTCTGATGGGATAGATCCCTTGTGGTCAGAGGAATATAAACAACAGAAGACGAATAAAGGATGGGACTGTACCGGACTGGTAGACACGATAAAAGACCCACGTAAATTTGTCGTCAATTGTGACAACCCGAAAGACAAAGTAAAACATGTACTCTGCGAAATGACCGGAGATCCTAGCAACTGTCCGGCGTACAAAGAACAACCTAAAATCTTTTATGATCAACTTTTTGTCATAATTATGGAGGCGATTATAAAAACCAAGAAATGTCCTAAAGAAGCTGCAAAAACGAAGTTATGCGCGGGCAAGGTTAAGTACACCTGGATACCGGCGTTAAACACAGGGAAGCTTGAATAACGTTAAACACAATAATGTTTAATTATTGAAATAAAATAATGCAATCATTAGCAAGTTGGCTACACGTGCTCAATACTTTCTGCACAACCCTACAGTGTCATTCGCACATGCACAAAGTATTTGCTTCCCACTTACTGACAATCAATGGCCCGTTTAAATGAGAAAAGTTACAGGTAATCACATGCAGTATCCCTGACCTAAATGAGAATGGCTATATTTTGCCTCCGTCGTCAGTTCATCCGGCTGTCCTAACTTGACACAGTTTTTATGTGACATAGCTTCCTGTTGGGGGTTTTGTCACAAAAGTCGAAGCTGGAATGTTAGAAGCAAATGAGTGTGAACAATGAGTGGGAATATAGATATTGCTTGTCTGTTTTAAATTTGGTATAAATCTTCAAATAAATAGAAAGGAATTCAGGGAAAATCCAGAACAGTTTGGAATAAGGATCCCTGAAGACTTGTAATCGAGTGACACTTTAGACCCCTAACCAATCCTTTTAGCGTGTTTTTCCAACCACATTGTTGCATTCTGGGCCGCCAGATGGCGTAATTGGGAGAAAAAGAGAGATGCGCCAGCTTATACAATTGCACTAACATGAAAGTGGCCAGAACTGGCCAATTGTTGTACAGCATAGTAAATGCACCAGGATTCAATATTATGATTCCCAGTTTGGTACCACTTGAACCAACCTTGCTATAACGCCCATACGTATTGCATACAATATAAACCGTTGAGTCGCAACCAATAATTACAGCCCTCAGAACAAGTATCTGTAATGCGTTTGTTTTAACATCATTGCTGTCTGCGGATTCAAATATTGCAATATTTGCAGTTGGTTGAAACGGTTGGTTGGACGATAAGAGAGCTGATAACAGCTATGCCTTTACAAAGAAGCATATGCATTTATCATGACATTGGCCTTGTATCCTCAATATTCCGTGGATGACTTTTACCACTAGGGTACGATGCGCAATCCACACTCCGTTTCCTTCATATTACAGTTTTTCCGTGGGTGGGATTTTACCCTTCAGACATTAATGGCAGTGGACGCGAATTGCTGACGTTCTTTTGTCCATCAATTCGTTTGAAATCATCGCAATGTATCCATGGATAAGTTTTGGACTGATGATGAACACCATTGTTTCTCAAATCATGAATTACAAATTCGTTGATGAGATCATTTCGCGGCTGTGCGGCTAGATTTCGTACAGATTTGATCATCGTTGATCTACCAGAATGGAAGACCGTAAATAACTTTTGTCAATGGCTTAGTTCATACCTGATGAACCTAAACTGGACCGTACCCCTCAAATTCATCAAGGATTACGATGAACTGGCAACTATTTATTGCCAAATAGATACATGGTTGGTGACATTGTGACCAAGGCCTTCAACATATACCATATTTAGCCAAATCGCAAATTGTCAGTCCTAAATCTTCCCTTTTCAGTTGTCATTTCTATTTCTTCTGACCTGATGGGCATCAGGGCATCATCATCGTCATTCTGCATTAATTCATAATCATTCTGGAATACCAATACGGGCACATGACGCAGAGCAACCGCTGTCCAAATAAATCAATATCGCTGTTGGCATCATCTAAATTTGGCCAGTGCAGTTGGTAAGTCGAGTTTCATCACGACGTCAATCAATGTCAATCGTTGGCGTTGTTTGATTTTTGGATTATGTTAGTAATCCAGGGAATTTTTCATTTTAGAAGAAGGTAATTTGGATTGTGCATTCTCGTGGTGTAACACACTGCTTGATATAGCGGCGAATTTTCTGCCAGGCCTTGGCCAAACACTTCTTAATATCATAATAATGCTTCCATTAATTGAAACACAAATTTAGGGAGATAATTGCGTTCCCAATCAACCCAATATCGCTGTTGACGTAATACAAAAAGTTGGCATTCAGGGATGGTTAGTTAAACTTCATCATTAAAGTTAATGCTGTTGGCTTTGATTGATTGTTTGATTGTGCCTAATCCACATGACGTAATTTATCAGTTGGTAGCAGAAGGTGGTTTGGATCACGCTCATGAACACTGCCCAATGTGGAAATGTTCAAATATACATTGCACTGCGTTGGTACATCATAGGTTTTTGAGTTTGCAATGGGATCAATATCTGACAGTGATTTTGAAATTACCGAAACAATAGGATTAACTGAACAAACTATTCATAAAACTTGAAGTGGCTTAAACCACCATGTATATATCTAAATACTCGTCGTTTTAGTTTTCATTAACCTTCTTAGAGATTGCAGAGGGATGAGGTACCTAGTCCCAATCGTTATTTGCTGTTTCAGCCTCGCAGCGTTGCAGTGTAAGTCATTCCATTCTCCAGTTCTACCCCAATTTGGCGTTGTAACCCACAGGTTCAATAGGTTCAATTCAATCAATTCAATTTGTATAAAACAATCCGACTATACACAGGTCACCCAGCCTTTGCCAATCCGGTCGGAGGCGGAAATGAACGAATAGTTGGAGGAGAACCAGCTAAACCGGGCGAATTTCCGTGGCAGGTGTCATTACAGAATGATGCGGTGGGTCATTTCTGTGGAGGATCAATCCTCAGTCCTACCAAAATCGCTACTGCGGTAAGTGTAGGGTCCTTCGCTCAAAGAGCATTGCATTCTATTCCTGTGTACAATTCATACAATTATAGGCGCACTGCTGTGTAGATTATATGAAGAATTGGAAAGGTGTAAGGGTTGTGGCAGGGGCACATATCGCGTCAGAGTGGGAAGCAACTCAGCAAGTACGTAAATTGGGTGCTCGCCCTGTGGTTCATCCACAATACAATAAGTAAGTCATCAGCAAATATATAATGTTGGTTCAAAAAAAATAATTCTGCTAAAATACCAACTGTATTCACGATGCTAATGACGTGAAAGGTATACATGAGGCGCTCGTTGTCGCTGACAATGGATTCTTGAAACCTAATTATTGAACTCTACCTTTTTCTCAGACCACTATTCGACGCATGTCTACTTTTTTTGAAAGACAAACTAACTTTGAACCCTCGTGTTGCAACAATACCACTGTGTGATGAAATGCCAGCCCTTAATACCACCTGTACAGCCAGCGGTTGGGGTACAACCTCTAGTATAAAACGAAGTGGATTGGAACTGCAGAAATTAGATATGCCTTATGTCGGACGTTGTTACTCCGGAAGTGCGCTATGTGCTGGTGGAATTGAAGGGAAAGACGTTTGTAAGTGTTCTTACGAGGGAACATTTCGGGCTGATCATGGAATTTCCCAACCAAAATTTCAGGGGTGGAGGGCCCTTAGGAGAGATGAAGGGTCCCATTCATAGTTCTTTCCCATGGGCCCTTTAAGGGACGGAGGGACAGAAA
>JAQIWU010000869.1:0-20869 GCA_034696445.1 Isotomiella minor | reverse complement strand
GTGTCCCGAAAATGACTACTACGTTATAGCCACCCAAGATATACGACAGGGGTTCTTATCGTGGAAATGGAATGTACAACACCGACCCCCACAAATTCTAAGGGTATTACACTGAGTAAAAGGAAGAAAAGAATAATGAGGGTCCATCAACTTTGCTCTGCCCCATTTATTTAAAGGCGTCTAGGGGAGGAAAATCCAGACACCGGGATTCGTTTTTGATTGTATGATTTGGAGGAAGAATGAAGAAACAGATGGAAAATTTCCAAGTTTAAATTTAAACCATATTGCGACCAATTACCACTATAATAAGAAAAAATTTACTCACATTAAATTGAATGAATCTATGCCAACGAGTGAATTAAACTTGAGAATAAAAAGAAAGCCACCTTTTAGAAGTTTATCTTGGCACACAGAGTCAGAGTTCTTAAGACATAAAGTAATCCGTAAGTGATACGGACAACGATTAATCAGCATTAGGGGTTAAGAAGTGACTGATAATCTATAAGGATTTGGGGCTGAATTAAGACAGGGTTTTTGGACTGAATGTAAATTAAAGAATTAGTTACGAAATCATGCTAATGCCCTTTGTCCTTCATCAATTCCTCTCTCGCCCTTCGTTGGTATCTACCTCCTTTCTTTATTCCGTTCTTGGATCGGTGGACTTTCTCCCTCTTGCAAATCCTGGAGCTTTTCGCTTATTTAAATAACTGAGATGGCTTTACTTTGGCTGCACATAGTCAATGTCTCATGTCTCTTGCAAAACGATGCACAGAAGCGATTTATTCATGTTGCAAATCTTTCTCTTGAGTCAGTCACACAGATCTTTAGCCAGTGCTTCCACCAGTCCCTCTCTTTTTCACCAAACAGTCTTCTCTAACCACTAATTGAATTTAAATTAGAATTAAACATCCCTCCTGTGGAATATTGAATTCAATTGAAATGAATCCTTTCCCTTTAACACCTGCTGATTCCCATCAAATACAACAAAATACGTAGCACTTTCCTAATCAAATGAAACTTATACAACCAAACCACCCAGTGGTTAATATTTATGGTTCAATTTCCATTAAACTTTTGCTAGGTCTATTGCAGGCATGATTTGTTCGCACACTGTCCACCCTCCCTCCTTTCAAACACGTTGGAAATGTTTCTCATTTTTCGTAGATAGAATTGAATTCTAACCAATTCTGACCCCCTCAAGATTCAAGGAAATAAAACCTGAGCAATTTAAATTCAATAAACCAACGAATCCTATGTGCACACAGAGACAAATTTTATGATCGAAGAAAAAGAAAGTAAGTAGGCATAAAAACTGCGTTTGAGGAAGCGTTTGTGGTGGCATTGTTCCCACGACTATGTAGTGTTTCGTTGAATATTCGTTGTTGACTATTGTAAAGATGGTGCACGATAAGGAAGGAAGACAGGAAGACGATAAGATCGTAATAATCCCTCGTAAATCTTATCCAACGCTCCATTGACAGGGGAAAATGAAAGAAACAACGCAACACGTACTCGTATATCGTAGGCCCTTTCGTTCCGGTTCCATTTTCTTTCACGAAAAGAATCGAAAGAGCCTGGATGGTTACCATTGCGATGATAACGATAGCAATCCAAGAGTAGTGTCAAGATGAGCAGGAAAGTTCTTAAAGTAGAAGAAACAAGAGAAAGAACGAGAAAAAATTAGCTAAAGTATAAAATAAAATAAATGTTGATACACACTCAATTCAACTCAAGTCTAATCTTTCTTGTAGTTCTTTTTTTCTAGAGGATTTACTTTTTGCCATTGTGACAAATACAAATGGGTACTCAACTCAACTCAAGTCAACTCACACAGAATCACTTCACACTTTCACTTTGCTCGTCTTTTTCTTTGCCTTGAACGAACAAGAGCACAGATTTGAGATGGATTTAAACAGAGAGGACACCCTTTCTTTTTTAAGACGTTGTTAGTATAGAAAGAATGTATAAGATTCGGCTTAAGAGTCCCGACTGCACTTGTCTGCTGCTTTCTCCACTTTCTCTTTCTTAAGTAGGCGAATGCAAGGATACACTTCAGGATAATAAGCTATACGAGAAGGGCTTTACAAATTTCAACTACTTGTTTTAGATGACAGTGTATATGAGAGATATTCACTGAAAAATGAAGAAATGAGTGGAAGAAATATTATAATGATGATGATTCTGTTTACATATTTTTCAGCTTCTTCCCTCATCCCTTAACCTAGGATTACGTTTCAGACGTAAAATAATAATGATAATGGAAGGGTGAGAATGAGAATGACAAACGAGGTTCAATTAAACGAAAAACAATCTGTCTGAGAGGAGATCTGGTCATATTAATTTGTACCTATTCAGCTTTGTTTCAATCTCAACGAGTAGATTCTTTTTTCTGTTACAATTTATCTCACTACTGATATCAAGATCATCATTTGATAAGTTTGGGAAGACTCGTAGATTTCCTAAAACCAAAAGACGCCAATGCATGATAATAGGAATTTGTTTAGTGTATCGTCAACCAACCGGACAGGGCACATAAGAGCTATAAAATAAGATAAAATAAAAAATCTCAGAGCCGACATTTTTCCATTTTCTGAGGACGTAGATTTATACCCAGCGATCATTCCATTCATTGCCATTGCCATCCATTCTTCCACTCTCTTTCTCAAATTATGATTATGTTGATGATACTTTTACGGCTCATGGCACACATCCCATCCTGCTTTTACTATTACTTTTGTATACACAACGTAGTTTGTAGCCAGTTTATTTTTACTATGGAAGCACTGCCTCTAAAAATATCACTTTCCTTCGCTTCTGTCTCTGAAAGCCTCATGCGTTCCTCCCTCTGCATGGAGAAAGGAAGAAAGCCAATGCAATGGTGCATCGTCAGTAAGCAGGGTATTAACGGCCCCCGCATTTTCTTTTCAATATTTTATAAACCCCTCGATTACGTCCAGTGAAGTGATCCACAACTTTTCCTATGACAAATTTGCATCTCTTCTTCGGTGTTTCGATTTGTCATAACATGTATAGAGATGGCACTAGAAAGAAGTAAAGGATTTTCTTACGGGTTTAAGAACCTACATAAAGACCCTCCTTTTCCTTGTTCAAATTCTAAAAAACAAATCACCCAGAAATGCAACTGTCAAGGTACTCAAGTTTATCTCCCATCCCACACACACCTCCTCTCAACTCAATCCGTACATATTCTTGTATCCTGTCCCTTGCACTTTCACTCTCGCTTAATGCAGTTACAGATTGCAATAACTTGCATCAACTGCAGTTGCATTGAACATATTACCAACAAGAAGTACATAGTATTTATGAACACACATGGAATGAGTGTAGTTAGTCATTGGTATCACCTGGGAATAATAAGTTATACACCATGTCAAGAGGGGAGAGCATAATACATTTTGCATCTGGACGGAGGAGAGGTGGAAGAAAGAATTATGGGATGAACGTAGTGGACATTAAACATTAGAGGGAGAAACTAACCAACCATCCAACCAAATAACTAAAACTAAACTAACTATGCCTCAGATGTGGTTTCACTTCGGGGGCGGTAATCTCAATGAAGGTAAAAGTTGTGGCGGTAGTAAATCCTACGTGCGTATATTTCACTGTAGAGAATGACCAAACATACCGTCCCCAATCATCTCGAGTAAAAGTAATGAAGTCAAAAAACCAAGTATAAACCAAATGACTGACCCCACTTTCCAATCCATTTCCATTCCACGTTGCTCCATCCCCCTCTCCACTTTCACTTTCTACTTACTCTCAAGTCAAGCAGATTGTGAAAGAGCTAACGATAAATAATTCTTGTGCTACCAGCACTCACAGACCAAAAGTCTAGTTATTAAAAGTAATATCAATTTCCCTTGCATTAAGCAATAAGCAAACAGTGGTACTCCGAAAATAAATGATGGAAGCTAGAATAAATGATGCCAGAAATAATGGGAATGAGAAATTAATCAATGAGATTAGGATTATGAGGATGGAAGGAAGCTGTGTGTATTTTTCACAGGAGTAGGTCAAAAAGTGGTTGATTGGTTCTGAGTTGAGTGTAAACACAAAAAGTTGATTATCAGACTTTGTATTTAAGTAAAGTAGATCCCTTCCCTCCTTGACTACTTTCCCTTCCTATCGCTCTTGCATGAATGATTGAACGGACGAATGGATGGATGGATGGATGGACGTAGGCAGTCTACCTATACGCAGTTTCCGTAAAAACTTTTCACATCCTAATGGTTATACCATTTGGAAAGTAAAAGTAACGAGTGGGTAAAACAACTAGAGCTATCTTTACTAGCTGATACTTGTTACTAAACGAACTTCTCAATTCTATGGTAAAGCCTAGTCAATTAAGTCGCCCCATCATCAGCAACTTTCTCTCAATTTCGAAACTCTGCTTCCTTGCTTACTTTACTTTCCTCTTGTATACCTACGTTTGGATGGTCCGACAGAGAGTCCACCAAACTCTCGTAAACTCAGTGAGGCGAGAGTTAGAATTTTTTGGTACGGCTCGTCTTCCTGGGCCTTCTTTTGTAGGTGGTGCTTCAAGAGAAGGAGTGAGAGGAGGCTGTGTAAACATAAAGAAAGTGAGTTGCTTAAGGTAAGACAAACACTGGAAAAATGGACAGAGGAAAGTAAAAAAGTAGAAAGTAAAGTAAGGAGGCACACCGTTGGATCTTTACTTTACTACAGTTCCTTGTATAGGCCTCGGTCAGATTATAAAGGATGGGGTCATGATGATAGTTTATTTCCACGGTATGGACTTGCTTGAAGAACACAAGGATTTCTTGTTTGTGCACACGTTTCCAAAAAAAAGTGTCATCCAAATCTTGTCTTAGCCCAATTTGGAATATTTTGCAGTTTTCTGGGTTGTTAAGGAAATGGGCGCATTATTACACACTTTCGGGGAATCCTCTTGAGCAATAAACATATTTCAAGAAGGTCATAAACATAAAATTAATTAAGTTTCCATGAGCAGTATAACTCAAAACATATTACCCTCGCTCCCACTGCATTCCATTTCCCTTTGCCCTAACGATGACGATGTGTAAATGGTAGTCAAAACAAAACTTCATTCTTCCCCATAATGAATCCGCAAAAAACCTCGTTTAAATAAAATTTACTCAACTGCCAAACCCCCTTACTGGATATATTTTCACTGAAAATGAAAATCTCTGACTGCATGAACTTCCGTAAAACCAAGTATGAATCCTGTTTCATGTATCTACTCCGCCTCTCATGATCGTAAACTAGGTGTTTACGATGCTTTAATGTTTCCAAGGGTGGATGAGTGCGTGCAACAGACAGATAATTTGAATTGAGCTGTTGGAATTCTGTCCCTGATAACTGCATATCCCATGGCGCATGATGACACCAATGAAGCTATTTTTGTGCTTCTGTGACTGATGGGAAGAGAAGAAATTTCGATTGGAGTTAGAAAGTAAGAGCAGGAAGAAAACCACAATGAAATTCAATTTATGTGATACAAATCTTAACAAGCTTGACATAATACCCAATGTCTTGCTAGTCAATGGTTCCAGACTTCCATCATTACGCAAGTGACCAGTCAATGTAAAGTCAACTAGTAGATTTATTTAGTATTCAAAAGATTTCTCTAATGTATTTTGTATTTCACTTTCACTTCGATTTATCTTTTGGCTTACCGTCTCGACCTCTTGTCCAGGTGACGTCCACCATTTTACATTACCAAAAAAGCTGGTCAAACAGGCACTGTGCAAAGTTAAATCTGACCAATTCGACTAATAAGCTCTACTGAATAGAAAGGTTGTCCTTGTATGTATCCACAACGAACTCAGTCTCTCAACTTTCACTTCCAAGAAAAGCTTTAAATCCGATTTTGAAAACAGAAAGAACACCTGATGTGCTTAACACACCCTGTCTCTTTGGAGAGACGAGCACTTCATGACCTAAAGTGTGCAGGATGACCTAAAGGGAAGACTCTTTAAGCCGGATAACAAGAGTGGGATCAAAAAGGCTTGTATCGAATTAGGAAAGCAACGTCTTGGCTACCTTGTTTAATATGCACTTCTTCTTTTCTGAGAATTTTACACTTTTTAAAGAACCATCGTTACGTAGAAAAACAAAGACGATTGCGTCCAAGAAGTACTCAATTTGTAACCATAGTTTTGTCAAGTGGTAATGGAGAGGCAGGCTGGAAGAAGGACTGTTGCACCAAAAGGTGTGTGGGATGTTCCTGGTTTGTGGAAACAACGTCAGGGAGAAAGTGAAGGATATATCGCTTCTCAAGACGTGACATGTAAGGCGAAACCTTGGCAAGATAAAAAAGGACATGTCGATCACACAGAAATCTATTGGTGGATATACGTAAAAAAGCTTTTCGTTTATTTTTGGGCATCCTTTGTCTGTGCCTCTATATATGAAATTTCTGTTTCTACAGCAAGGTCAACTACTTATATTTTAGATGCTGTTTTTTTGCCTTATTCAAAGAACGTGGGTACTTAGTTGTCATTGCCTTGATTTTGATTTATTGGCACTTTGAACATTTTGATTTTGGTAATCAAGTTTCAAGGTAGATAGATAGAAAGTGGGACATTTTGTATCCTCCCAGGGCAGAGTTACTCTTTCTCGACAAAAGTTGGCAACATAAATAAGTCATTGCAATCTTGACATATGTCCGAATCTGCAGGAACTTTTCTTTTTCGTAAATGAAGTCAGCAACCGATTGACTGTATACTTTCCCGTCCAAGTGTGTATCATGTCATATCAGAAGAATAATGAAAAATTGATAAGAGAAAGTATGCCAATTTCTTAGGTAACTTCAGCATGAACACATAGAAAATATCTAGCTCAATGTTGCTTCTTCTCTTTCTCTCAGGGCCCGGTAACGTTTACCTACAAGAATATCTATGTGCAAAGAAGCCGAACAGGCAGACATTCCAAAAAACATAGTACCGAAAGAAAGAAAAATAGTTATATCGAAATCTACGTCCTGAAGTTACACAAGAAGCCCCACGGTTAGATAAGCGTACCTGGTCGACCTGCTACTGCTATTATTCTCTTATTTACCGTTTATCTTCCCATCATCAAGACCCCTACATCCTTACCTTGAAGTCAAAGCAGCAACCTCCCTTTCTCCATACCGACGTCACGATGAGACGTTCCGACAGAAATCAGCTACTGGAACATTTATAAACGTCGTTGTCTGTGTAGAACACCTATGCCATGTTTAATTGGGAAAAGAATTTATTTCTCTAATAACATTGGCTCAGACAGTAATAAAAATAACAATTATCAAACTTGCGCCAAAACACAATGAGTTCCCTGCATACCTAAGGGATACTAAAAATAGAACAACCAATTTAGATGGGCCATCCAAGGTAAGAATAATTAAATAACTAATAAGTGAGTGACGTAATTTTGTTATTGAGTAAACCATTATTTTTCAAAATGTTTTAGCTATTGCTTTCATTGTCTCCTTTGAACATTTTCTCCCCTCGAAGAAAGCATACCTGATTCCACTCAACAATCTTTCCAATGGAAGAAAATCGACTCCTTTGTTCTCTTTTGCTTTTCCTCTCATCGCTTCTATTGTCCTTCTCCGCTTGCAAAATCTTTGCACCGCGTGCCATCCTTGATTGACCTCACTGACAATGAGTGACTGTACTCCGTGAAAAAATAATGGAGTGTCGTTCGTGAGAACGAGCTTAATGGGGATGGATAAAAGACAAGACTCTTAGAATGGCGGTCTGTCTGCATGGCTTAACCCATTTATTATTGACTAGCAAGGAGACTACAATTATTAATGAGAAAGAAGAAGGTATAGCAGAAGAGATGGGTCCCAGGTCGAATTGAATTGTTCCTTTTCTCTCTTTGATTTCTGTGCCATTCTTTCATTCATTCTCATTCATTCATTGGGCAGCATGGTCTCAAAAGAAAGGGTCTATAAATAAATGAGACAAAATTGTGTGCTCCGTCTTGGATCCTTGTCCAGGAGGAAGCAGGAAGCTATGCTATAGATAGACCGAGTGAATTAGCAAGAAACAAAGTGCAAGAGTGACACAATGACACTTTGCCAGGTCTTGTGCTGAAATTTCTCATAAAACTTTAACCCGAACCACTTTTCTTCAGACGACAAAGGTCTGGCCCCGTTGCCTCAGTCATGTCATGTCTCCTGACCCGCATTTTGTATTCTAAACTTTCAACAATTATGTAATTTCCAACGCTTCATTTATGAAGAAACATAAAGTCTGGTTCTGAAGAACGATCGTGACAATCATAGCATGGAAGTGGGTGGTACATTGATGACAACAGATTGAGACGAAAAGTTTGGACTCCAGAAAAATGACGCCGACTGGAAAAGGACGTTGTTAGACTTATTATTACCACATTGGCGTGAGTGGCCAGTTAGTTAGTTGGATTCCCCCACACACACCACACACCTCAAATTGGACCATGATGTCCCATCGGTGCCATTATAGTGAAGACGTGGCAATTAATTAGAAAGTTAGAGATGTAGAAGTGAGAAAGAGAGGCGAGAGAATATTGCTTTTATACTCCTCTCTGATTATTATCTATCTACACCATCACAACTCGCCTTTCTCCATCCTCCGCAAGTATGTTGTAGCGAGAAAAAGATATGGTCTCCCACCACAAAAGTTATCACCTTCACCAATATCCACTTACTTATAAATTACGACCTTTGGCACTTTCTCCTGACTCACCACCAATCCAACTTTCATTATAATAGAGCCCACACTTCTTCTCTTGGCTTGTTTCTATGCCCACCTGCTAGGCTATTTTTGTGGTTAATTGGAAGGATTACGTCCGTACAGTCAAAAGGGAAGAACTTCTTGCTGTTGACATTGCTTTCACCCAAATAAATAATATTAACAAATTGAGGCTTACTGTGCAAGTACTTAAAAATTTTGTGACGCAAGTATCTCATCTCATCATCTACTGTCCATCATAAAGGGATATTAATCAAAATGTATTTGGGCATTGTGTACACAGACATCGGTACTCCAAAAGAAAGGAGGACCATTATGTTTATTTATTTCCCTATCATCCATGCGTTCTCATCGATGATGCTGTGTAAGTTATAAGAACGAATGATGAGATGGGGGAGGAATGGTTGGGTTGGGAAAAACGATATTACTACATTCAACATTACATTGTGTAATTCATTCTTTCAAATATTCTTTTTTCCAATGGACGTGTGTACTCACAGTTCTATTAGAGAATAAAAGTAAACATTAATGGCTATCATTTTCCTCTTCATTTTTACTTATTTTCATTTCATATAAAGGCGAGGAGTGGGTCCGAATGGAAGTTAACAGCGTGTGGCAAACAAACGGCACACGTTTGACATAAAATGCATGCTGCAAGTGTAAGTAAACACGCACGACACACAGACAGGAGTACCTCCTCCAAACTTTCAATTATGAGAATGAATTTCTATTCAAATAAAATGAATGAATCCGATCGTTGTTTTGTTGGACCTCTTATCATAAATGGTGAGTGGTTTTTTTGTCTTTTTTATTACTCACTAACGAAAGCGTCATGCATGCATCATGCCTTTTAACTTTAATAACTTGAAAAAGTCAAATGTAAGAGCGACAGCTAATGTGACTTATTGAAGCCAGCGAAAAGGCTTACTTAAAGTTGAAATTCCTACAAATGAATGATAGAAATGAAAGTAATGAGTCTGCTAATCGGCAACGTACCGTCAACCGTGGCATCAAATGCTCAAAACAAGAAGTGTAGCTCGCGTGCGGCCTACAGTCCGGTCGGTGGTGGTCCCGCAGAAGTTATTGAATTCAGCAAATTATTACCTAGACTTTTGTTCCGGAATTTTGCGTGACTGGCAAAGTGACGGGGTAAATCAAATCTGGTCCTCTCTCACTTTAATTCTAGAGGCGAATGCGAAAGGAAAACAACAGTACACTTTCTCCATGCTATTATATTCATTCATTCATCGCTCGGTCAAGAAATGAAATATTCTGACATGTCTTCTCAAGTTGTGCTTATACAACAGTCCGGCCAGTCAAACGGATCAGGACCGACGGTGCGAGGAACCTTTGCAATAAAGGTTTCATAATATGACATGTCCAACACGCCCATTTCAGAAACATATTAAAATAACCACTTCTCAGATGACTAAAAATAACTCAACAACGACGTACTTGGGATTCAATAAAATTTATTAAGTTTTCTGAGTTGACTTTTGTTTTTATAAGCTCTGCACATACTCAATTTAATTTTTGTGATGGGAGATAATACAATGACGATGCTTCTTTCACTTTGTTCTAGTCGTACAATTAAGGCTAACAAATCACCATGGCAAAAAATACTCCTCTCCCGAAGTTGATAAGGATCTTGCAAGTTTCGTTCAACCTAGACCAGGTAAACAGGAAATGTGTAGCGAGAAATTACTCGTGAAGAAACAATAGACTCTATAATCTAGTCCAAGCTCAAAGAAGCAGAGTGTGAAAGTAGGATTATTACCCCAAAAGGAGTTTACCTTATCTTGTAATAACTTATTATTATAGATCGTACTATTAATTTGGCCATTTTTAGTCGACTTAGAAAGTCTCAGCACGTTGATACACTACAGTTTGCCTTTCAGCTTGAGTAAACGAATGGGTACAGAAGCCTACTCAAATAACTTTCACCTACCCAAAAAGCTTGAACAGATGTAGCAAACCTCCATGATTACATTAACATTGGGATCGAAAGGGTTGATATAAAAAAAATATTAAACCCTTGCATGATTATTATTGTTTTTTTTGTAGGAAGAAGAAAACTAATGATCCGTTAAAAGGAGCAGCAATAAATATATATTTCTAAGCAATAATGATATTATTAATGATCATGGTTTGATTCCATTCCGCTTCAATAAATCGAACTGCGGCATTAATAATCATAGAAATATTTCTCTAGTCCTCCAACTCGGAAAAAGAAAGAAAGAAAGCAACTTTTACTTTATATACCATCCTGTCTTTCGGAAAGACCGTTCGCAAATCCATGTGCTCTTGAATGAATGCCATGGACGAATATATGACTCATCAAAACGCTCGAACAAATGGGGGGAGATGAGTTGAGGTAATCGTTAAATATTTGTGACGGACTGATATGAGATGGAATGGAATGGAATGGAACGGGTGTGGAAAATGCATGTACGTTTTCATTTTGATAAATTCTTTCAGCTTCAGTGGACACTAATCCTTTCACCGCCCGAAACATTAATTGTATTGTTGTACACATAAGTCCAAACTGCGCGCAACCCTTTCTAGCTCTATTCGGAAAGCGATCCTTGTGTAATTAACCAATTCTTCGTTCCACTTTCCCCATCGCGCCTGAACGAGAAGAAACGATAATAAATTTCTGCATGTAGCAAATAGATTACAGTCATATCAATAATCTTGGTAGATGCATTCTTGGACTAGTATTTAATAATTTGAGTGCATTCCTTTCTCCTTAATTTACCATTCGGCTTTCTTCCATCTGCCTGAATCAACGACCGTATCTTTTCTTTTTCATACATTTAAGTACATTTTCGTTTACATTATTTTCATGCTTGGTCTTGAGCATAAAAATTGCCTGGATGGGTTTAACACGAGAAAAACTAAAGGTCATTATCAAGCATTCATAAAAGACCAACATTTTGTCGCGAAATATTTTTCCACTAAGGGAAGTGGGCTTGATTCTAATTTAAACTAAAACTAAAATGTGACACTAGGGAAAGTTGATTTTAAGTGGCTTTCAAATAAATGCTTTGAACGTGATCTACTTAAAAGGACAATAACACTTTCACATTACACTTTCATAAAAACCGGTCTGAAAAAGACCATCTCCTCGATTATAACTTTCTCTTATAGGTACTTTTTGAAGACTAGGCCTACAAACATAATGAAGAATTTTCTCTAACTACGATAACAAAAAAGAAGGCTTCACAAAATGGAGCAGAAGAGCGGAAGTGGAATGAAACAGAAAAGAAAACATGAAAGTGGTTTGATTTAAGTGAGTTGCTAAAAAATTAGAGAGAAAGTCGTTTGTGCTTTTTCCGGTTCCCTCTTCCCCTCTGGTACAGGTTAAGGGTTACGGTTCATATAATGTATGTGAGTGTGTCAAGAAACGTGTCACTTGGGAACAATAAAGGCAACAACAAACTACACTGCTTTCCCTCTTTCCCTCAAAAAAAGGATGAAAGAGGAAATAAATGTCAACACCCACACACACCAACACTTGTCCCGTTCGTACTGAACTGACACTTTCTTTGTTCCTTTCCCTCTCTTCTATTTACGCACAAAAGAATGGTAATGCAAGCAGAACCTCTTTGACCATTTTGAGTAAAGTGTGCCGTTGGAGCGGAGAAAGAACAACCTGCAAAATAATGGTTAATTACTTTGTTAAAAACTTTTTGCAATGCTATTTATGTTGGCTACTTGCAAAAATAACACTCAAATGTATGAGCTAAAAAGAGACAACAAGAAATTGGAAGTGCGATTTCTGTAAGTCCATGAGTGAAAGCAGTTCTCTCTATACATTATCATTCTTCCCATCTGACCTTATTTTGAGTACAATGGTCTGCAATCAAGTGACCAGAAAAAGTCAGACTTTCATTTCTGTATGAGCCTTTCTAAAAATTACATTAAATTTGACCAATATCCTGCAACGTTGGAGAAAAATGATAAGTTGATATTGGGAAAAAGTTGGAGCAACCGTTACGAGGACAAAATGATAACAGGGCTTCAATTTAATGTGAAACGAGGAGGGCACGAAGTAGAGCGTAAATTGAGCTGATTGAGCAACACCTCCTACCAGAAAATTGTTGCTATGACGGTCATAAACGACTTCACATCGTTCATAAAGGAAACTCGGCAGGATATTAAATATTTTTAAGGAAAATCTAAATGACCGGGAAGATGCACATATTCTATTTCAACTCTAAGCAATTTCGCATAAATTGGATTTCCAGGAGGAACGCAATGATGATAGTGTGGAGCCACAAAAGACGCAATAGTAAAATATTATGTAGGAAAAAGAGGGTTTGTTATAATTGCAAAAATATGCCGTAAAGTGAAAGTGAGGAGACGGAGAAAGTGCGGAGTGGGCAAAGCCTTGAGCATAAATCAAAGAACGATCTAGTAGTATGAATGCAGCCGTTGGGTCTTCTAAAAGTGTTTTTAAAAGTGGCGTCTGGAGTGGGTCCCTCGAGGAGGATTTCCTCCACACATTAAAATGATAAAGGGACAAAGTTTCACTCTTAACGGACTTAACGGCAAGGATTACTGCCACTACTGTCCAATCTACCTAAACTTTAAGCCTAACCAACTCAGCACAAATATTATTATGCCCCAACCAACCAACCCTCTATTCTCCCCCCTTCCCTTCCTATCCCACTTTATAACCTCAAGAAATGCTGTCACTACGAAACTAACTACGCCACTCTTTCTTTAATAACGTCCTCCATCCAACAAGATTACACTACGTATTCACTCATGCACACACACGGCTCCCTACCTCCACCCTCAACTCATCTTATTACTTTCACTTTCACCAAAACTGTACTTGAAAAACTTTCACCCACAGGACAGGACAGACCAGACCGACGGAACAAGTGAAAGCAGGACAGGACAACCGAACAAAAAGATACTAAGCACATGCAAAATAGACATCAAGTACTTACTTTACTTATGACACTCAACCTAAAAAACTTGAAGAAAGGGGGACAGAGAGTAGGTAGAAAGAAACCGACAGGACGCGCTGCCCTTCTCAAGAGAGTTAAAAAGAAAGGTGTCGGGTTGAAAGAAAGTGGAGAATAGGGCAATAAAGACGAAGAAATTCCTCCTGATCCAGGAACCAGTGAGTGAATGGTGGAAAGTGAATTAATATTTGCATTGGAATAAGAAAGAGGTGTGTAGGTGTGTGTGTACAAGAGGGGACGAGGGTTGCGAGTAAAGTAATAAATATTGGATGGCCCAATCTATTTATGCACTCACTTACTTACAATGCAACTCAAGAAATAGAGTTAGCTTAAACAAAGAGGAGTGTCAAAGTTGTGTGCCTCATAAAATTGTCGTCTTGTGTCCTCCTCAATTCTTCCTCAGGTCTGAGTTGAGTGAGAGAAGAAAACTCTTTGACAGCAAAACCCCTTCCTCCCTCTTCCTGAGAGTTGAGAGTTGGAATGAATGAAGTGGAGATGGGGAGGGAAAGTGGAGTGAAAGTGAGAACAGAGAAGAAGAAGATACGAACCAACAGACCGTGTTCAATCTTCAATTCAAATTTGAATTGAATGGGATGGCCGAGTTGGGGTTAAACCCGCAATAATAATATTATGTATTTGGTCCCTGGATAAAGGCTTCCACACACACACACATTACTTTGAAGGAAGGATGTATGTACTACCGAAAGAAAATAGCTATGGCAGGATTGGTTGGTATGGAAGTGGAAATGATGAGGGAGTCAGTTAATTCTTGTAGACCAGCGCGAATTATATACCAGGCACTTGAGTTTGTTCGCTAAGGGAACAATTGTTAGTTATTGCCTAGTTTGGTTGGTTGGGCTAAGAGGAGAGAGAGAGGCTGTCGTCCACATGCGGATTTTAAATTTAGTTGACATAATTTGTGAATAATGCCCTCTATAGGTTGGTCTAAGGCGACCAACATGAGAGTCATAATAATAATATCCACTTCTTAACAGGGGGTATAAGTAGTGGTGGTGGTGAAAGTCTATAGGTCTCCCCTCTCCTCCTCCTCCTACATTTATTCAGGGACTCTGTCTCCACTTTCTCATTTTAAATAAAAAAAATTTGAATTGCAAATCTCTTTGCTCTCCTCGCACTTTTATTCACTGGCACAGAGGCGAACAGAAGAGGAGTAGTCTTACAGCCGAACTTCGTCGTTTCCAAGAAGAAGTCTTGTGCTGTCTCGTCCCATCTCATCTCTTCTCATCTACGCTCCTGCCACAGCCGACCATTGTTATGATGATAAAGGGGCTGGAGAAAGCGCGAAACCTACCGTTAAGTTGACCCTTCGACCGCACTTTCTCCTAGCGTTGTGTACAATGGCACCAGCAAAGATTCAGTTGGTTATTTTTATCGCATGTGACGGGACAGTGTAGAGAGAAAGTACGGAAATGTATCATGCCTTCCTTAACTACCCAACAACGAGGACGAGCCCCCTCATTCATATTGCCATAAGAAATAATTTATTTTCCACACAAGAACTACTTCTCATCCACCATCTTGTTTTCCTCTAAAGCCTCACTTTGTTCCCCGGGTAACAAAGACAATTGGTCGATACTACTTTGTTATCAATCCATTTTTACCAAGTCGAGGGGCGATCACACATTGGATGTTGCAAAACGATAGCAAACGGATTGAAAAACTGTTTGAGGAATGAAAGCAAAATAACTTTCCCTGAAAGATTAAAGATTGAAACGGGGGGAGGAGGAATTGGGTAAAATCAAAATAGAAAATATATTGAGTCGTCCTCGAATGAATCGAGTGTCCCCTCATGTCAACCCAAATGTGTGTGTTTGAGAGAGATTATTTTGTTTCAGAGCTGGAATGGATTATGGATTGGATGAAAACCTAATTTAGTCTCAATCCGTCCATCCATTCAACCATCCTTCCGCCACCCATCTACTTTTTCCACTCGTAAATATCCTCCGCATCCAACCATTCATTCATTCATGCATCAAGACTCCGAAATGAAATAAAAAACAAATTGTTCCCTGATTGAAAGAGAAAATTAATGGGGATGATTTGTCCATACCCATCCTTCCTTACCCCATCGACAGAAAAAAAATCTGGAAATTGGAGTCCCACATTCAAGTTGACTTATTGCAATGAGGGCATTCGTAATCGAAGGTCCTTGATTTGTCTCTTTATAAAGCAGTATGCAGAAGAAAATCCGTTGGCTTGAAAGCTTCAACCTCGGCTATTATTAGATTATGCAACTTTACAAATTCAGTTTGACTTTTGATTTACAATCATGCGGTGCCTCTAATCAATCACTGGGAATTGAAATGAAATAGGAGCACAGTGGAAAGCCCCTGTTTTCACTTTTCCTAAATGGAAAAAGCCCTTGCTGTTTATGATGACTCATCTATTTGAAGTTCAAGTTGCCTACCGTTCTTTAGAAGCGGAACTAAATCATCTCTTATTTAACACTGAAAAAGATAAACGTTGTTTAACCGGAAAAAATACAATTTTCTTTCCCTCATTCCTTTTCAGCAAATCAACATGCTTCATCAAACTCACTAAAGCCTTCAGTCAATTCTTCTTTTACTCTTATTTTGTATGCAATGACTCACACCCTCAGATTAAGACTGACAAGGTTTACCTGATAACGACAAGGCAATTACGGCGTCATGGAGAAAACACCTGAGATTGAGGGAGAGAGAAAGGTCAATGGGTGTCCGAAACAGTAACGTAAGAGTCGATTGGACTTTCTCTGTTTCTTCTGAAAGTGACACGCAGGGCTGAATAAAGCCTTTGACTAAATATCAGTCACTCTCTTTTACAACTTTAATAGGGATAGGATGGACAAGATACCTGCAATATTTTTGGTGGCTTTTATTATCTGTAAAGGGCATCGTGACAATGTAATTTTCGAAATAAGCCTGCCAGCTCATTGCCAGTTAATTACTAAAGTTATTATTACCGGTGAACAGACGCGTGTGCGTGAGCCTCGTTGTACTTCACGCGGAAGTCGACTTGGGTTGGATTGATGCACTTTTAATCGATCAAGGATTCCTTTCTTTCTTTCTTTTCAGAAAGTCATGGACAATGGTATGATGAACCAGGTTTAATCAAATTGTGTGTGAGGGTACGAATCCCAAGAATCCAATGAAATGATAGTAAAAGAATGAAAGGAAGGGAGTTGGTTCAGTTGGATGGATGACATGGACTTCGATTAGTTTCGTGCGGTGTAATAATAAAGTTGCGTGGAAGACTATTAGGGACTAATGATGAGAAAGCGGAAGTGCGCAAAGTGTCACATCCAATCCTCACACTAATTTCTCAAATGATCAGTTCATCCATTACTTTCCCTCTCTCCCTTTTGTCCCCAAAAAGGTATTATATCTTACTTGTGAGGTGCGAGGAAGGGATAAGAAAAAAAGAAATCACACTTCGATCGAATTCACTGAGGGAATGAAACATCCAATAGTAAAAAGAAGGCGACTTTGAAACAAGATGAATGGCGAAATACATATAGGTTTTCCTTTTAAAAGTGACCTGATCCACTGACCCCATGACTTTGCCAAAATCATAGGGTTTTTAAAAAAATGTGTGAATAAAATCTCTAAAGGCAGTAAAATTCAAAGGATTTTGACGATGAAAATAGCTACCTAGAATCGTTTTTGATTCTTGAATCTCTAAGAAAAGAAACCGTACGTAGGCATTTAGCTTTAACCAAAGTGTTTTCCAGCTCTCCTCTGACGTCGACATTCACCAAAAGAAAACTAGCGACAATCGCAATTAGGAGCGTTAGACAAACCATTAAAGGAACCAGTTAAAGAGTTAACTCAGAGAATTGCTTCTTCTGCCGCACTACTACTGACTGACTGACTCTACTTTTCTTTACTCTTTCTTTCACTTTACCCATCCATTGCAAATCGGAAGAGTTTGATGTAATGAGACCAATTAAGCAGCAGTATAGAAGAAGGAAGGAAGCAAATGCGATGAAGAAACAACTGGGGGAAACTTTCTCTTTCTTTCTTTCCGACTCGCAATTAAATAGTTTCTTTACTAAACTATGCCGATCGTTCGTTTTCGTGGCCGTGGCCCCGCTGAGAATTCTGATTATTACTTTTGCAAATAAAAACCTCATTGCAAAGAAACCAAGAAGTAATAATGAAGTTCATTATTTCATCCCTTTTTGACGGAAGTTGGGGAAAATGTCCTCCACTACTTTTAATGTAGTGGATGGTTGGTTACTTATTGCAGTTGGTTTTGTGCACTGAGGAGATTAAGATATGAAGTTATGAATACTGAAGACATTTCAGTCCCCAAAATAACCATAGAGGATTGTTGCCCTCTCTCAGACATTGCGTACAGCTTATTTACGGTATACGCACTTTGTTCTGGTGAAAGTTATTGAAGAATAGGTTGTCTGGGAGGATGTGGTGGTGGTAAAAATGGTAATAGCCCATGTATAATAAAATACATGTGAAAATGAAGGAAATGACTCTTTCTCCACTCACTTAGATCCTCACTTTTTACGGTACATAAGAGTACACATACAGTACAGAAGAAAGACAGAAAGTACTTGAACTATTATGATGGCCTCTCTCTCTCTCTCACTCCTTTTCTCTTTCATGGTAATCGTCGTTCCCATCCCAACCCAAAGAAAGACATCCACTTTTAGAGAAACTTTTCATTTCTCCGAAAGAAAGACTGAATGAGTGACTGAAAAGTAAGTAAAAGTGAAGCAAAGTAAAGTAAACGGACGGTGGTACTTTTCCAATCTCAACCCGTCATTAAAACTTTCTCTTCTTGTCTTTCCTTCTCCTTTCACATCCCATCCCAATACTTTCTTACTTAACCACTTCTTTAATCACGCACTCCTCTCTCCTCCTCCCATCCTTTCTGGTGGGAAAGGGTGGGGAGTCCTAAGACACTGGTGATGAGAATTTGAAGCCTGTGGCTCTGTTATTACTTCTCGAACTTCCTTTTTATCCAAATAATAAAGTCAGGATATTAAGCAGGAAAGATTGTGAGGGAGGGAGACGTAGTAGAGAGAGTAATAATTACTGTTCTGCAATTCCGATGAAAATTCCCTGCCGTTCATTCCTTCTGTAGTAAACTAATCCAGAGACCTCCGTAAATACTTTGGAAAATTTCATAAAATTCAGAGTTTCATACCTGGATTTCCGGGAAGGAAGTTGGATAAAACAAAGATGGGAAAAGAATCAGTTTTAAAAGTTTAATCAGCGAGGGTGAAATGTTACTAGTTACACACAGACTCAAAGTTGAAAGTCTGACTTTTGTATTTTTGTAAAGTTTGACTTTCACCTATGTTGCCATAATACACATACCCCGGTTCGATTGTTGTTGACAGAGAGGAAAGATGTTTTAATTTCCGCTTCCACGAAGGAAGAAAATGTAAATTTCTTTCAAGGATTTTTCTCCTTTATTACATCCGAATCCGACATTCTACTTTGGTATACATCGTATGGGTCTATTAAACTTTCTCTCTGTGTCTTGAACACCGAAGTTTTAAACATATAGAATAGTTGCTGCATTGTAGCCTACGCCTTTATAAACTCTCCTGGAAAAAGTCAGGTCATAGACAAGGACAGTATGTGACACATGCACTACACAGTTAATTATAACAGGCATGACCAGTCTGCATTATTAGAGCACAGTAAAATGTACGCAAGGACAACTTTCGTGAGTGCAACCCACACGGTTGAAAAACGGAAGGATGTATGTAGTTAGTTTGTTTAAAGTTGCAACCCATGTGGTGCAAAATAGATACGGACGACATGCAAGTATTGGAAATTTGATTAGAAATTATGGTCCGCTGGGACTTGCTACCTACCACTACGACCACGTATCCGCATCAACCTCGATGTTGTCCCAGGAAGGCAACGGATTTGATTGTTTACTCTTAGCAAGACTACGGACCAGATGCCCAGCCAGTGTAGCTGTTTTGTAGGATGCAAAAAGGAAACGGCAAACAAGACAAGGGGAAATGCTAAAGTTTATTGGTTACTACGTCAGGGAGCCAAGTTTCTGTCACTGTAGAGACTTTTAGCAGTGTACAAAAGGTGGACGATGTTAGCGTCTTTTGGTTGTATGTATAAAGGGAGTAGTTATTGGAATTCGCCTGCACTTACGTTGGGCGGTTCCTTGAAATGCAAGGAGAAAGTGGAAACAGAGAAAGCGGATGAGAAATTGGGTCATTCTTGTACATGTGTCATCTTTATTGTTTGCTTTCTGACCAGGCAACATCTTCGTCTATTCTAAGTTGACCTAGGAGACTTGTGCAAACCCAGACTCATCACGACTACTGCACTACAGTGGTTCACTGGCCATTTTAAACCTAGTTGCCAAGTCAAACAAGCAATAGAAAGGCCAGGTTTGGGTCGTGTTGGATGAGTAGCACGTTTTGCCACTTCCTCAGACTGTCAAGTCGGCACTACAGGGTAGTGAATAGGGACCTATTCTCAGGTTGAAAAATTAGACCGATTCTATGCTGAATCGCTTTGGGACTATGTAACCATTTTTATTCTAAATGAACTGCGGAACGCTCGGACGGTTTTTAAAAATATATCATGTTGACCTATGAATACATCACTGAGATTGTTACCAATGGCACAGGATGTCAACCAAAGACTTTGTTACCTGCCTCTCATTATTGACCTTATAAAGTCGCAAAGTCTTTTGAACATGGGGTTTTAAACGCTGTTTTGGTTGAGTAATTTGCAATTTTTGACAGTTATGCAATACAGGTTACATCGAACATTAATTTTATATGTTCCTCGGTTTCAACAGAGCTTGTGTCGTTGTGTTTACTTATTAAGTATCTCCTCTCCGTGTTCGTATTGATACATTTCTATGCTCTGCGCCCACGTTTTGTTGCATAAACTGCAGTTTAGAGCAAATTGTAAACGGAAGTGGTGAAAGCCACAAAAACGAAATGAGCTTGAATACATATTTCCTTTATATAATCTTTCATAGAGGGTAATGAGCAGCTCATACAGGTATGTTCAACATTTCTTCATTGGAAAGGTTTCTCTGTTTCACTGTACATCATTCCGATTACAATGCAGTTAAATTTTAATTTGAGAACCTGAAGCTTGTGGATGGAGAGAGTTTCAAAAATCATTTTGCTACAACAGATTGTCTCTCACGTGGCAT